>RDPX01000283.1:505138-533479 GCA_003991215.1 Morbakka virulenta | reverse complement strand
CGTGTTTCTTGGATGCAGCACAAATCAATGTGTCTTCGCTCCAGAAACTCTGCTACTTCACCAGATCTACCTCTCAAACTTCCCACATTCAGACTACAGGGTCTGAAGCTTGTCATCATTTCCTTCGGTTGATGTTATTTGAATTGGTTACTGACAACAATGAAGGAAGCAATACAATATTACTACTGATCAATGTAATGCCAAGAAAAGTTTCAGCAACTTTAGTATTTCTCCATTTCATGTTTGGTTCCCTTGTTTACATACACTCCAGTTTTTTCTTTATGTTATGTTACTGGCTGTTACAGAAACTTAATCATTCAAATTTTAAGGCCTTTACAAACTCAATTATTCAACAGCCTTAATACTGTAAGATCAATGTAGCAAAATTAACTTGAATGTGTGCTCCTGAAGCACCCAGGCTAAAAAAATAGCCTACTCCTGATAGCCTACTGTCAAAAGCTAATTCCATAAATGCCAGATTCTCAAATAAATGAAAAACTAGAAAAAATGTTTGTGCTACATTCCTGCTTCACAGTGATAAAACACATGCAGTGACTAACTAGAAGCCCTTTTTCAATTACCATCTGCTTTCAAAGCATAAAATATACAGTTTTATTCTGTGCAGGCACCTAGATTTGTAAAAACAGCTCCCAATCATTTCATACATTCAAAACTAAAATCCTAAAAATAAGAACATCTGGTGATCAATAATTCATTCTCTTTTTTTTATTTCGACTGCTATCAAAGTTTATCCTTTCATTTGCCAGGCATAAGCTGCTGTTGTTTGTATATTCCAGCTATGTATTAAACTAACAGAGCTGTCTATCTGCAAGTTTCATTAGCTAACCTTCATGGAAAGTTCAAGTCATAAGTACCCCCTTCAGATCGCTACCATATTTTAAAGCAGGGAATTTTAAAAGTATTTGTGTTTCTTGGCCTTGATTTTCCAGTTTTGTTCTGGCTGAACCATCATGATCATGATTCAACCCTATACTGGCCATACAAATTAAATCTTTCTATTGATCATTCCAGAATAAAATTCGTGTGGCAAAAATATTTTGGGCTATTTTCCAAGGTAACCAAAGTTTCAGTAAAACCAATGGTACTGACCAATATGCCCAGTCAGGTGTCACCAAACCGGCCTATTAACTGAACACAAATACATATTTCAAATAATCTGGTTCTGGCAGCTTAACTGCTTCCTAAGTTTCTCTAGTCCTTTTCAAGCTTGTATAAAGTATTTAATCAAACTTCTTGTATGATCACAAAATGTTGCTTAATCATCTAGTACTTTGTACTCATGCATGTAGCTTTATAAATATACATAAATTTATACATATATGTAATGTTAAAATTATAAAAGTTACCATTTACTAAAGAAGTGATGACTCAAGTTTTCCACCTCTTAAACTTGGATTGGTACAATCAATTCAATAATCAACCATGTTCCAGATTTCAATGGCTGCACAAAGCCAAGGGATTGATGACATCAAAACCAGACTCACTATAGTAACAGCTGTAGAGATTACACCTGCCATAAAAATGCTATTACAGGCTTCTGTTAACCAAAGCTAAATATCATCAACTTGTAAAAATGTCATGTTTAAAAAGGGACTCGAACCTTCTGCAGTTAGCTATTCTCCTATATCTCTAACATAAACACTGTGAAACATATAATTTGTAGTATCAAAATCAAAATGTGCCATCCAAAATTGAACAAAAAAAGAGGAACTTAAGCTCACACAAGTCCAAGCTTCTTAACACAGTATACAACTTAGGTTTTGAGCCCAAACAAGAAGAAGCAGGTATATCCAAATATACCAAACTCCATTATGTCCCACATGAGAACAGATTACAAGCTAATGGAGTTAGATGGTTTACTATTTATTAACTTGTATTTTACTGCTTTCAAGTAAACAACCAAGCTGTTGATGGCTGCTTTTTGTAAACATTTACACTATGTGTAGCAATGTCTTTTTTACCACCTGGCTCTTCCAAAATGGCACTGTTCATGTCAAGATTATTGCTCTATTCAAAAGTGATCCAAACATAAGTTTTAACCAATCTAAAAGTGAAACCTTGCACATTAATAAAAACAAGAGAAACAAGGAACACCACCAAGTTGTCAACAGCAATCTACACCACTGGCTTTTCAAAGCCTTCAAGGTAGCTGTCCAAAAGNTCTTTATGTTATGTTACTGGCTGTTACAGAAACTTAATCATTCAAATTTTAAGGCCTTTACAAACTCAATTATTCAACAGCCTTAATACTGTAAGATCAATGTAGCAAAATTAACTTGAATGTGTGCTCCTGAAGCACCCAGGCTAAAAAAATAGCCTACTCCTGATAGCCTACTGTCAAAAGCTAATTCCATAAATGCCAGATTCTCAAATAAATGAAAAACTAGAAAAAATGTTTGTGCTACATTCTGCTTCACAGTGATAAAACACATGCAGTGACTAACTAGAAGCCCTTTTTCAATTACCATCTGCTTTCAAAGCATAAAATATACAGTTTTATTCTGTGCAGGCACCTAGATTTGTAAAAACAGCTCCCAATCATTTCATACATTCAAAACTAAAATCCTAAAAATAAGAACATCTGGTGATCAATAATTCATTCTCTTTTTTTTATTTCGACTGCTATCAAAGTTTATCCTTCATTTGCCAGGCATAAGCTGCTGTTGTTTGTATATTCCAGCTATGTATTAAACTAACAGAGCTGTCTATCTGCAAGTTTCATTAGCTAACCTTCATGGAAAGTTCAAGTCATAAGTACCCTTCAGATCGCTACCATATATGAAAGCAGGGAATTTTAAAAGTATTTGTGTTTCTTGGCCTTGATTTTCCAGTTTTATCCTGTTTGAACCATCATGATCATGATTCAACCCTATACTGGCCATACAAATTAAATCTTTCTATTGATCATTCCAGAATAAAATTCGTGTGGCAAAAATATTTTGGGCTATTTTCCAAGGTAACCAAAGTTTCAGTAAAACCAATGGTACTGACCAATATGCCCAGTCAGGTGTCACCAAACCGGCCTATTAACTGAACACAAATACATATTTCAAATAATCTGGTTCTGGCAGCTTAACTGCTTCCTAAGTTTCTCTAGTCCTTTTCAAGCTTGTATAAAGTATTTAATCAAACTTCTTGTATGATCACAAAATGTTGCTTAATCATCTAGTACTTTGTACTCATGCATGTAGCTTTATAAATATACATAAATTTATACATATATGTAATGTTAAAATTATAAAAGTTACCATTTACTAAAGAAGTGATGACTCAAGTTTTCCACCTCTTAAACTTGGATTGGTACAATCAATTCAATAATCAACCATGTTCCAGATTTCAATGGCTGCACAAAGCCAAGGGATTGATGACATCAAAACCAGACTCACTATAGTAACAGCTGTAGAGATTACACCTGCCATAAAAATGCTATTACAGGCTTCTGTTAACCAAAGCTAAATATCATCAACTTGTAAAAATGTCATGTTTAAAAAGGGACTCGAACCTTCTGCAGTTAGCTATTCTCCTATATCTCTAACATAAACACTGTGAAACATATAATTTGTAGTATCAAAATCAAAATGTGCCATCCAAAATTGAACAAAAAAAGAGGAACTTAAGCTCACACAAGTCCAAGCTTCTTAACACAGTATACAACTTAGGTTTTGAGCCCAAACAAGAAGAAGCAGGTATATCCAAATATACCAAACTCCATTATGTCCCACATGAGAACAGATTACAAGCTAATGGAGTTAGATGGTTTACTAATTATTAACTTGTATTTTACTGCTTTCAAGTAAACAACCAAGCTGTTGATGGCTGCTTTTTGTAAACATTTACACTATGTGTAGCAATGTCTTTTTTACCACCTGGCTCTTCCAAAATGGCACTGTTCATGTCAAGATTATTGCTCTATTCAAAAGTGATCCAAACATAAGTTTTAACCAATCTAAAAGTGAAACCTTGCACATTAATAAAAACAAGAGAAACAAGGAACACCACCAAGTTGTCAACAGCAATCTACACCACTGGCTTTTCAAAGCCTTCAAGGTAGCTGTCCAAAAGCAAATGTTTAACTTCTGCCTTATACTTCTTATCTGCTCTCTTCCTGGCAAAGGAATGCTGTAGTCTAGCATCTGTTGTTTTTTCTTGAATAGAGGTTACCTTGGAAAATCTTATTTTATTTTCATGAGTTCGCTGTTGAAATGGAGACATCCAGGTTATCCATCAATACATAATCATGACATTTATTGTGGGTTTTTTTCCCATTTCTCCACTTTTTGTAAAGCTAGTGACACCATTGTGTACAGAAGTAGAGGTCTGAGCACAAATTATTTTCCTTGGATTTAACCACAAAATCCATTTCTTTGTCACAATCCATTTCACTTTTTCCTGTCTTACACTGCCTCTGTCTCCCATCTAAGTTACCCTCTCATATCAAGACACACTCCTTTTATAAAAGCTCAGGTCTCAGCAGCATAATTATGCAATCCATGCCTTAAATAAAAAATAATTTAAAAACAAATAGCATGAATAAGACATGTCACATTTGTATTAATATATATTGCTGTAAAACATGACATACCTATAATATTCTTCTTGAATGGTTGTTGCTAGTTGAGAGTTAAATGATTCAACATCTATGAAGCTGACTGTAAGTGTATTTCTTTCTGGTCGAATAAGCTCCTGTGCATCGTTCAAATACTTTGGTTCCCCATCAACTTTAAATCTAACAATTAAAAATTGAAATGAAAATTTATAACATCAATATTAAAGTGAACTGTCTTGCACATCATTTCTTCATATTAACATTATTGATCTGTATCTTTTACGTTTAATTAATAGGTATTGGCTAGTTACATATGTCACAAAGAACTTATAAAAGTGTTATTAGTTGGTTATCTATATATAATTCAAAATGTAATTACAGTTTGATAACAAATGAGGATAATTTATACTCAGAGAACGATTAATTCTTTGTTTAAATGAAGAGTAGCATACACAATTAAATAAAAGTTGCTGCAATACTGATTACTTGTTAACATTCTACATAAATAATAGAGGTAAATATTATTTATGTAATTCAAGAAACAACTATAATAAAGAAATTTTAAAAATTCATTGAAGCTTTTTTAATAAGTCACAGGAAGGGATTGAAATTAGCAACGAATCAAAACTTTTTCACTTTGAAAACTATCTATTTGGTGGCGTCCAAACTATCATTTAGAGGTTTACTTGCTTGTCTTCTCTAAAAAACTGAGTGGGCTCCTATTGTGCCAAGCACTTACAACTGTGAAATGCATATACTTGTTGTGCCAGGGCCAATTACTGTCCTAGTGGTTCAGCTGTAATAAGTAATCTTACTTCAAAATACAGGATCATTTTATGTGCATGATGTAGGCCTACTTTTAAGTGTAAGGGCAACGCGAAGCCTTCTGCAAGTAAAAGCCAGAAAACCAATTTTAGTATTCTCGGAATCCTGTTCAACAGCTTATATATATATATATATATATATATATATATATATATATATTTGCAAAGTTTACAGAGGTAATCTTCATTTAATACAATGTACGCATGCAGCAATAATCCTACTGTTATGATGGTGATAATTATGGTATTACATTAACAAAAGTTCTGAAAGAAGAATGAAAATCATACTCACTCTTCTAAAAAATCCTGAAACAGTTTTTGGCAACGATCTGCAAGATCATCTTTCACTCTGATAGCACCCACGGTTCTGTCCGCAACGTCCATGGTCACCCTACAGTCTACCTACCCACCTTCCTATCTTAGGATAGAAGTTCCTAACTTGCAAGTAATGTGAACACACTTGAGGTACAGACACGATCAAATGACCTTGATTTTTGGCGCGAAAAAGTGAGTCTTGAAGTTCCCGGATAACATAGGGACTTGATAGGGTAACATTTTTGCGTACCCTGCAGAAGTAAATTCCTTCGCAATCCTGATGATTACTATGAAGTTTAAAATTGACCACAACAATTAGTAGGTTAAGTGGATTATGAGTATTTACATAAGATGCATGAGTGCTTTCTTGCAATCAAATCTGCATTTTACATGTACTTGTTTTACCCTCTTGGCACTCAAATCAGACTTTAAACTTATAAATAGTTTTTCTAAACGCTGCAAACTTAGTAGAAGCCACTAACCCCATCTCCACTTTTTCTTCATTGTAACTTAAGGAGTGGCTCTGTTCCATTCGATGTTAACGAGGATAAATTTTTATCACGGATGGCATGTTTAAATAGCTAAATCTAAGACACCTCTCGCTGAGAGGCAAAGGTCGAAGTTCCCAAAAGTATCGCAATTGCCTAGTTGTCAAACTTGTTTGTCATATATTGTAAGTAGGGGAAGGATAGAGTGAATCATTATCCTCTCGCACTATTTTTCCGTCGAATAAAAATGCAGGTTTTAAGGTATATGTTATAAAAACCAATTTCTATTGGAAAGAAAACTAAACTGACAAAAAGCAGCGAGCCAAGAATAGCACCGGGTTTCTGTTTGTTTACCTGCTAAAACTGATAGTGCAAGTTTCAAACTAGTTGTTCTTTCAAAGTTAGTCAGATGTGAATTGGCAACACTCCATGAGAATTTTTATTTCAACCTTCCATTGCCATCTCATCAAATGCATATATGATAGCATACCTGGAGAAGGAAAGGGTGGGCTGCGTTTTTGAATAACTTGCTTTCAGCCGACTTAAGTTGAATTGGGACTCGTGTGAACGCCATATGGAAGAAGAGTCATAATAAGTTCATGACACAGATGGTTGACACAGGGTTTTAAATAAAATAAGTATTGGGAAGTGATCTTCTACTGACTAAAGAATTCAGATCTAAATAGACAAAAAAGGTGGATGCGTTATGTTTTTATTGACAAAGAAACTGTCAGGGGAAAGCTGAAAGCACGGCTATAGGAAACTAAAATTTAGTGCATTTGGCAGACCTACAGAGGAAGTCCGAGAGGTGTATTTGATTAATAGTTTTTTAGTTGTTGACTTTTGTGTTTTGTGTTGACAAAATTCAACTTAAAACAAATCGTAGGCAGTTTATTTCCTTATTCATGCTACTGGCGCAAGGGTTTGTCACTAATGTTTAGGCAAAGTAAGATATTTTTTCATTCGTAAATCAGCGTTTTTATCTTTGTAGTTTAAGATTCTATTCCACTTCATACTAGATCGTTTCAAGCAATTTGTCAAAGCCTTGTACAAAGAAGGAAACTGTTTCCAGTACATCAGAGCTGCCTTTACAAGTGTAAGCGAAGAAAACACCAAAGCAGGGATATTTAATGGACCTCAAATTAGAAATCTGATCAAGGACTCTAATTTTACTTTATCTGTGAATGATGTGGAAGCAAATGCATGGAAAGCATTTGTTAGTGTTGTCATAAATTTCTAAGGTAATAGGAAGGATGATGATTACATTACCCTGGTCGACAATTTAATCAAAAGCTTTTATGCACTTGGATGTAACATGAGTATAAAATTACATTTCTTGCATAGTCATCTTGACAGATGTCCTGAAAACCTTGGAGACATTAGTAATGAACAGGGAGAAAGATTTCTTCAAAATATTAAAACGATAGAGAAGCGGCATCAAGGTAGATGTGACCAGCTCATAATGGCAGATTACTGTTGAAGTTCGGAGAGAGATTGTATTGCTGTTTGCCATCGAAGAAAGTCTAGCAAAAGAAAGCCTCATTTAATCTATACTAACAACACTGTTGTACAAGTGATTCAGTGTTGTGTTTATTTTGCAATACTTACTGCAATATTGATTCTTGGCATAGAACTACCTAAATATTATTGGAAAAGTCCCTTGGTTATATTACTCTATTCTGATATTTACCAAGACTGACATTCCTTAAAGAAATGTCCTTGCAATGTATTTCAGTAGCTAGATGTGATAGTGGAAATCTGATGCAATTTTTGAATTCAACATATAAAAATTATATAGAAATGTCGATTTGTAACAAAGGGGCAGAAAATGTTTTTTGTTGGCCTGTGTTATTAGCAATTAAAATTCGCGTTTGTTTAGAAGGAAATAGGCGCCCACATCAACTTTTGGAACGTTTCTGAGAGAACTTTAATGAAAGAAATAATTCAATAATTTAAAGAATCAACAATTACTGGTCCTAACAAGATCAAGGGTGGAGTTACAAAATTTTGATAAAACTAATAAACAGTGCTAATTATTTGGCCCCCAAAGCCTTTGACATTACCATGCTCTTCTTTTATGGTCACCAGTTTACAATCAAGAGAGCAGCCAATAACCGCACAGAAAGTCATTTAAAAGGTGTAGCAGCTTGCGAAAACAAGACGAAAATCATGGTGTAACCATTGCCCCAGCGACCTAAAACAATAAATTCTCATTAATGCCCGTTATCCAAATGGCGTCACCAAGAAGTTCTCAAAATCGTGTATTTGATGCAATTTTTTGATTTGAAAGAAATCTTCATTTACCATACGTATAAGTAAAATGCAAGTTTTCATTCTGTTTTCATTCTGTTAAATTTGGAAGAGAGCTAAGTTGAACAAAAAATGGGGTCAGGGAGCTGAAAAACTTTTCAGAGCAATTATCAAGGACGAAATGTCATCAGCTCACATTGCGCACCAGTTACAATTACAAATGGTTTTATAGATTACTCTCTCTCTCTCTCTCTCTCTCTCTCTCTCTCTCTCTCTCTCTCTCTCTCTCTCTCTCTCTCGAGGCATCACTGTAAATTTGACAAAAAACTGCTATACTCTGAAGAAAATTACACTGGTAAACAAAGAAAAGTTGATTTTTCTCTGGCATGGAATTTAAGAACAGTTTAAGACTAATTTGTAGATGCTGAATTCAAATCTAATCTTAAATTTTCCCCACCACATCGAGTTATTGCGCTATACATATTTATATTTTTTCATAAATTTTTAAGAAAATAATATTCTGTCAAATAGTGTAGCAAAAAAAAGGCCGGATTATATGATTCATTTTGGTTCATTTTCACTTACTCTCCCAATAAACTGAAAAAAAAATTTTGTTTTCTTAGAACATGCGTAACATAACCCTTTTTTATGATACGAAAGTAAACAAACAGATTTCAACTTACACTTTACAAATTGTTTTATATATTTCTCTCTCTCTCTCTCTCTCTCTCTCTCTCTCTCTCTCTCTCTCTCTCTCTCTCTCTCTCTCTCGAGGCATCACTGTGAATTTGACAAAAAACTGCTATACTCTGAAGAAAATTACACTGGTAAACAAAGAAAAGTTGATTTTTCTCTGGCATGGAATTTAAGAACAGTTTAAGACTAATTTGTAGGTGCTGAATTCAAATCTAATCTTAGATTTTCCCCACCACATCAAGTTTTTGCGCTATACATATTTATATTTTTTCATGAATTTTTAAGAAAATAATATTCTGTCAAATAGTGTAGCAAAAAAAAGGCCGGATTATATGATTCATTTTGGTTCATTTTCACTTACTCTCCCAATAAACTGAAAAAAAAATTTTGTTTTCTTAGAACATGCGTAACATAACCCTTTTTTATGATACGAAAGTAAACAAACAGATTTCAACTTACACAACACTCGTTTGCAGGTGGTGTTTTTGATTGAATTTATCACATATTTAGTAATTTATTGTTATTATTTTGCTGGGGATTTTTTGTTAAAGAATGCCCAAGGTGTGGGAGGTTGGGTAGAAATTCAAGGAACAACTCAGGTAGCTAACAATTTTTTTTGTCTGCAGGATGTTTTACTGACCAAACAATGGCCTCTACATCTCACAGAAGACAGTGCTCAAGTGATCCAAGTATATTTTGCTACATTTGTGGGAGCTTTACTTTGAAGAATCAGAGGCACAACATTAATGACTTTGTTAAGAGTGTGTATTTGGCTTACTTCAAAGTACCACTTGGAGACCAAGACAAGCATTGGGCTCCTCACAAAGTGTGCAAAATCTTTGTTGAGACCTTGAGATCATGTTCTCAAGGCAAAAATACAAAACTCAAGTCTGGAGTGCCTATGGTTTGGAGAGAACCAAGCAATCATTTAGATGACTGCTATTTCTGCCTTGTCAATGTAAAAGGTTTCAATAAGAAAAACAAGCAATATTTGCAGTACTCAAGTATCCCTTCAGCTATTCGACCACTTGCCCATAGTGAAGAAATATCTGTACCAATATTTACTGAGCTTCCAAAAATTGATGACACGGATCTCTACACACCTTCTTCTAGTGATGAAAAAGACACTACAGATATTTTTAAGCCCTGTGATGAAGATAGTGACAAAACAATTCTGTTTACTCAGCAGGCTTTGAATGGTTTGGTTAGAGATCTTTATCCACCAAAACAGTCTGCTGACCTGTTGCCTTCAAGACTGCAGGAGAATCTAATGTTAAAACCCGGCACAAGAGTCTCATTTTATCGCAACAAGGAAGCAGAACTCCGGAAGTACTTTCATTCAGATGGCCAGCTTGTCTATTGTACTGATGTAGAAGGGTTACTTCTCTTTGTGGGACTTCCAGCTTATGATTCAAGGGGTTAGAGATTTTTTATTGAAAATTCCAAAAGAGGTTTGAAATGTGTTCTGTTACACAATGGAAATAAGTATAGCTCGGTACCAATAGGTCGTTCTGTAAAACTTAAGGAAGAATATAACAACATCAAGATTTTCCTAGAGTGGTTGCAATATCATGTTGATGGGTGGGTAATTTGTATGGATTTGGAAATGGTTAACTTTCTTTTAGGTAAGCAGGGAGGGTACACAGAATACCCCTGTTTCCCGTCTTACTGGGACAGTAAAGATACAGCAGAGCATTGGGTGAAGAATGAATGGCCTCAGCAACAGAGTTTGGCATCTGGCGATAAGAATGTCATTAATGATCTTCTATTGAATGGGAAGAACATTGTCTTTCCTCTCTTGCACATAAAACTTAGATTGATGAAACAGTTCGTCAAAGCTCTTGATCACAGTGGTGAATGTTACAGCTATATATGTTTAACTTTTCCTGGTCTTAGTGAAGAGAAAAAAAATCTGGTATATTTGATGGACCCCAAATTAGAACACTTATGAGAGATCCAAACTTTATCACATCCATGAATGAGACAGAAGGAAGAGCTTGAAACGCATTTTGTAATGTGGTGCAGAATTTTCTAGGGAATAAGAAAGAAGTCAACTATGAAGAGATTGTGGAAGAACTACTAATGAGCCTGCGATATCTTGGATGTAGAATGAGTATCAAGATCCTCTATTTACACAGCCATTTGGACAATTTTTCGGAGAACCTTGGGGATGTGAGTGGGGAACAAGAGGAGTGTTTTTATGAGAACATTGAAACAATGGAAGAACAGTATCAAGGTCGGTGGGAGTCACACATGATGGCGGATTATTACTGGAGCTTGGTGAGAAACAACCCAGAAGCTTTACATCAGAGATCAGCCAAGAAAAGAAAGTTCAGATAACTGCTATTTGATACTGATCTGTGTTCCATATACACACACACACACATATATATATATATATATATATTTATATTTTCTATTTTTTCTGTCACTCTATTTGGATTGCTGTATATCTACTTAGTAATATTTGTTATTCCTTGATTATTAATATAAAAAATTTAGAACAAAATATCACGTTTTTATTATGAAACCTTCGATATAGTTATAAGACTATGATGGGGAACTCCTGGATTGGGGGGGGGAGGTTTGGTGACTTTTTGCAAATGTCATATTCCACCATATTCGACCCATATTCCATCCCTTTAACACCTATAAATAAAATTAAATAGGTGGCCCATATTCCACCCATATTCCACCCATATTCCACCCATATTCCATCCCTTTTACACTTAGAAATAAATAATAATAATAAGCCCAAATGGCATCTATTCCGCTATATATTCGGTGTGTATTTTCCCCCGTTGGAAAGCGAGCGCTGATTATCTCCACTCTATACCATTACGCATTTTCACCGGTTGGAAACTACTCCTTATTATTAAAAATAGCTTGGTGAGAAACAACCCAGAAGCTTTACATCAGAGATCAGCCAAGAAAAGAAAGTTCAGATAACTGCTATTTGATACTGATCTGTGTTCCATATACACACACACACACATATATATATATATATATATTTATATTTTCTATTTTTTCTGTCACTCTATTTGGATTGCTGTATATCTACTTAGTAATATTTGTTATTCCTTGATTATTAATATAAAAAATTTAGAACAAAATATCACGTTTTTATTATGAAACCTTCGATATAGTTATAAGACTATGATGGGGAACTCCTGGATTGGGGGTGGGGGGAGGTTTGGTGACTTTTTGAAAACGTCATATTCCACCATATTCCACCCATATTCCATCCCTTTAACACCTATAAATAAAATTAAATAGGTGGCCCATATTTCACCCATATTCCACCCATATTCCATCCCTTTTACACTTAGAAATAAATAATAATAATAAGCCCAAATGGCATCTATTCCGCTATATATTCGGTGTGTATTCTCCCCCGTTGGAAAACGAGCGCTGATTATCTCCACTCTATACCATTACGCATTTTCACCGGTTGGAAACTACTCCTTATTATTAAAAAAAACGTCAAACTATACACCGTTTGTTTATCCATTGGCTCCAAATTTGATTCCGTGCCGAGGTTTTCTACTCGATCTTGGACATCGGCCTCTCCGTGGATCTGTTGAAAGATCTATGTCTCTAGACACAGCGTCATTTTCACCTACTTTTACTGGGTTATTTTTAATTCTCCTCGGATCAATCAGGCTTTTTGTTCTGCAGGTATCCAGTTCGATACCGCTGGATGGCGATGTTTGTTGACTTTTACGCCGTGCAAAGACACAATTTAATCCCCGGCCCAAGCCGGCTTTAGTCTCTGTCTCTGGTGGGCATATTTAAGGAGCATTTTTCGCGTTTGAGACATCCTCACTTCTGCAAAAACTTGTTATTCTCACTTATGCAAAAAATATGTCTCGATCATTGAAAGAATTACGTGAATCTCTTTTCAAAATTCATGTGGAAATGGGGAACGAAATGGCTGTAATAGGCAGATTTATTAATCCGGAATTTGCTCTCTCGGGCGCATCTTTTTATTGTATCCATTAATGATTACCAGCAAGAGCTGGGGCTTTATTTGAGAATAGAGACGTTGATTCGGCACAGAAGGGCCGTAATTGATCTGGAGAGACGTCGGCAAAAGGTCCAAAGAGAGCTGGACCATAAAATCGCCGAGCAGCAAGCAAGAGAACAAGCACAAGGAAACCGTGATCCGCCGGCAAACCCCTTCGCGTAAGTAAGTGCAGCAGCGTAGATCGATAAGATTCCTGTGTTACCATATACTGAACGAAAAGTTACTCATTTTTTTCTCTTACATGTAGTTGTCCCGGTTCAATTGTTAAAACGTGAATATTTTATAGTGCTCCAGGGAAGGGATTGGAAACCCAGTAGATGCTGTTGTCAATTCATTGGACCGATTTCCGTTTTTAACATCGCATTTTAAATGCATGTACTAATATTTTTTATCATTTTTATTTTCAGCCCACCTCAAGGCGGGGCGACCGCCGAACCGGTTGGTGATCCAGTAGCGGCAGCGGCTGAAGCAATGGATCAACTGAACGTCGATCACTATTGAAAGAACTAGCCTTGTGTGAATAAATGTTGACAATAGATCGTGTTTTTTTATCACAATATGTAACTTGACAATTGTACATGGCATGTAATTCAAAGGGCAAACAGCTCTTTGTGCTGGCACACAATTATTCAAACAATGCAGCGCCAACATAATTATAGGGGTTTGGGCGCAGATCTCCGCACTTTTTATTTGGAGAGCGCCTGAAAAGGTCGATCGGTCTGCCGCAACATTTTTACGATTTCAAGTGGACTTCGCTTCGACATGGGACGCAGAGCGAGACTTCTAGTCTTCTACGCCTTGTGGTGGACGGTGGAGAGGCGGGGACACGCGCGAGCAAGCTAAAGGTTAGGCAAAGTATTGTGCGTATTTGCTGTAATTGGCCTAAGTTTTTAATTCTTTCTGACTTATTTCTTTCTCATGTTTTCTTGCCCCTCTACCAAAGCTTTCTTGACCTTTTCCTTGCTAATTTTCTCTGTGAGCTCTCGTTTACCACTGTAGTAACTTTAATCCAACTGAATAACTGTATCAAACTCTTCCTGTGTCACCTTGCCATCAGTGACTAACTTGCCAGTCATTCTTTTCAAGTTCAATAACGTGTTCTTGGCAATTTCAAGTGTGCCTAAGTGTTTCATCAGTTTAGTGTACATTGTGTTTGATATAAAGGTAAACCCTGTACTTTACAATGTAGACATTCCGCCTATTGCGGCCAAGGGAATAGATGCCAAAATTGTTATTCCTCCAACAAATGTACTGATCGCAGCGGAACTAGTAGCAAACGCTAATCCGCTGGTACCATAGTTTAGGCCGGTAAACACTTTTCTGCTTTTGCCATATTTGCAAGCTAACCGCTCGTATTTCAACATTTGCTCTTTCATTTCCTGTTCAAGAGTCAGTATTTTAGAATACCTGTAAACATTGGGTTCTTCTGGGATATCAGGATAAAGCTTGGGTGCACTGACTTTGATTTCCATATATATAATGTCAATGATATTTTTTAATAGCTAGAAAGCTTCCGTACTTGGTAGTCAGTGAAATAGTGACATACTGTGCTCGTTTACTCTATGTGTCTAAGAATGCAAAGTGGATCTCCCGCTTTCTTTTCAACTGTGTCGAATGACCTGTTATACAATGTTACCTGTAGCCCAGTATCATCACTGTCAGATAAAAATGCTTGTCCAATAATGAACAGCCTTTTATATGTGGCATCTAAGATCACGGCCCCTGACAAAATCTTGAATCGTATGGGCAGTTGTAACATAATTTCCTTATTTACTGCAAGAGATAGATCTTGCTGCAAGTACACGTACATAGTCCTTCCTTTTATTTGGCATTGGTATTTCGCCCGTAAGAATTCCCAGTAGATTTTCATGTCTCTATATAGACATGCATAAATATTCAGGCATTAAAACAGAAGGTCGCCTAGAACGGGAATGTTCGACAGCACTGGAATTTGTTTTGGCGATAATGGAGCTTATTAGTCCATTACCCTCCTTCGTATCTGTTATGTCGTAGATTTGACCTCCGTGCTGCATGTACAGACCGTCACCTTTCCTCCCCGCTATTTTCTTAATTACCTGGCTCGCCCCTTCGCTGGCGGCGCCTGTCAGAGCTCCAACCCCAATGGCGGGAAGCACTTTTTTTCCAATCATGGGAAGTACCTTTAAGATGCCAGAGAGGAACCCCGCGCCGTACGTAGGTTCATCTGTCAGATCGTATAACTTACCTCCCGTCTTCAAATAAAGGCCATCCCCGACTCTCAGTTTTAAACCGCCCCCAAATGTTTTATATAGCCCTTTCGCATCGGCCCCGTCCCCAGCTCCGGCAAGGCCTTTACCCCGAATTAACGACGTTGCTAGCCCTACAGCGGCCGGTATCAGGAATTGTAAAAATCCTCCTTCCTTCATTTCCCGCATGTTACCTGGTGTAATTCTTATGTCTCGCCCTGTACCTTTTTTTCTAATGAGATCAATCTTATGCATCATAGGGCGATCGATTATCAATGTGTCCGGCCCATCTAACTGGTTTTTCTGAATTCCAATGGAAGTACTATTTCCGTTTTTAAACGCGTTTGCGACTTTCCTTTTTTGAAAGTCTGTCAGTTCAACTTGTACTTTGTTCATCTCTATATGTGATCTCCTAAAAAATAATTAATTAAATAAATACTATAGTTCTTGAATACGTAGCCTTATCGTTACCAATTCCCCGCGTAAATGAAGTAAATTTTCTGAACGTCTGTCAACCATACTTTAACGGTGCTCAGTTGCTCTACAACCACCTTGTGATATTGTAAGGTACTTGGATGACTGGTCATCCGGAAGGCGGGGGAAACGTTAATTGGAAACGAATAAATGTTATTTCCCACTTTTCCGTTTATGTACGAGCTTTGCACAATGTCGCAGTTAACTATAATAGAGTTTACCTGGATAATATCAACCGGCTTTGGGCTTTCATGGAAACCTGCTTCAAGGACTACGGTACTAGGGAATCCTAGAAGACGACCAAAAGTAGTAGGCCCTCCGATATTCATCATATATCCCGGGGCAATTTGAATCATTGAGGTCAATCTACTTTTATTTGCTTCAATTGTGATGTATGGTATATCATGTGTTTTATCATAGTCGCCGTTTGCCTTCATCAATCTGGTTACTTCTGCATCGATCTCATTGATTTCGTAGGACCCTACCCCTAGTCGTTCTGTGATCCAACCGCTACCGTTGTCATATGAAAAGTAATTATTATCGGATGTAATATTCATTATACTGTTATATGTACTGATATGGTCTAGGACAGTGGCATGATTACCCTTTAATTGTATTGCTGGACTAAAAGAACTGGAGAGTGTAGTATCCTTTGCACTCAAAATAATGTCAAATCCTGACTTGCTTTTTGTGTTTTCTCGAATTTCTTTTAATATTTCAAGTACCTCTGGTTCTTTGTCCATGCTCTATATAAGCTCCAAATATTTTTATTTTGTAAAAATTCAGTGAATCAACACCAGTCTGTTCCCGTCAGATTCCAGTTTCATGAATCGGTCGCTGACTAAAACACAAAATGCTCTCGTATTGGCAGCTACGTTGGCGCCAAACCTGGCCATTATAGTTATTTCGGACACCGAATGCTTGACCCGCTCTAATTGCTTTGAAAGATCCACGACATACACAGGAAACAGCGTTTTAAATTCTGTCATGTTGATACCAGGCGCACTTGTGACCTCCTTTTCGGTCGATATGGTCCTTTGTCCATGCTCTATATAAGCTCCAAATATTTTTATTTTGTAAAAATTCAGTGAATCAACACCAGTCTGTTCCCGTCAGATTCCAGTTTCATGAATCGGTCGCTGACTAAAACACAAAATGCTCTCGTATTGGCAGCTACCTTCGCGCCAAACCTGGCCATTATAGTTATTTCGGACAATGAATGCTTGACCCGCTCTAATTGCTTTGAAAGATCCACGACATACACAGGAAACAGCGTTTTAAATTCTGTCATATTGATACCAGGCGCACTTGTGACCTCCTTTTCGGTCGATGCTATTTCAAAAAATTTATTTTTGAATTGTACCGCGTCCGTGTAAATCCTTGAAAATTGGTTGAGATCGAAATTCGCGGTATATTCCGTGCTAGGATATTGTTTTTCATTTAGTAGCACTTTTAAGCTTGTAAGGCTGCAGTGATCGAATAATGCCGTATTTTGTTCTTGATCGCCTTCCTTAGCTTTCTGAAAGGCTAGTAATAGATACCGCGGAACTTCCGGCGCGCTTCTTGCTGCCAGGCGCCATGTAAATGAGTTGTCTGCGGGAACTTCGAATCGACTGCACGTGATTCCTCGGAACGCAATGTCGATTGATTTTTTGCTCCTTTTATGCTTTAGAAGTTCTAAATTAGTCTCATCGGTTCCTTGAATATGTGGTACGAACCAAGAAAGTTTGGTCAGAGTAACGCCTCCGGCGGCAACTCCATTATCACGGAAAATGGCATCGTCTGCATTTGCAGTGCGCACTAATGTCAATCTTTGAGTAGTACCAAAAATCAATTTGTCATAGTCCCTGAAGAAGCCAAATAGCCTACGTAGAGGAATATAAAATGAAAAGCGTCCTCTTGGATTCGAGGACAGTAGGGACAGATCTCCTACGAGCATACCCCGTGTTATTGTTCGCAGTCGAAGCATCAACGTGGTTATCCTTACCTCCGCAATGTACAAGAGAGACAGTTCGATCGTAGCCCGACGCTTCCAATAGGTATGAAAGCATATTCTGGGTCTGCCCGGGGCAATATATCGATTCGATCTCTTTTTCGTTAATGTAGTATCGAATATTGCTGAATAAATACAGAAACCCTTCCTTTACCAGAGTAACTTCGTCGGCAGCTGCATAATTTCCAGGAGCTGCAGTGTCTGTTAATTGGCCTTCAACGAGCAAATAAGAATCGCTAGGCCGTGTAAAAACGCTTTCATTTGTGATATCTAATCTAATTTCTCCCGCGTTATTATAATTGTTGTCAACTGTTCGAATTTCCGTGTGCTCGTACTCTACTACTGTATTATCAACTTTAGGTTTTTCGAAGGACAAAATTTCACTGGTTGCCATCTCCTATATAGAACATTATTTTTTTAAAAATAAATAAATAATAGGTAGATTTTTAAAATATTGTTTTTATTCCTGAGCCGGATTTTAATGAATCGAGGAAAAGTCGCATCCTGGCTTCTGCATCCGTGGTCGTCCTTGCCTGGTAGGGGGTAGGGGGTGGTGCAGTGCTGGGCCGGGACTTCGTCATTTTATCGACGGCCTTCTTTGTCAACTCTCGTGTGCCGTATTCAGCCCCTTGCTGTATGCCCTTAGTAATCCCTTCCAATGCTTTCTCGACCACTTTTTTTGCTGCCGTACTACTGGCAGCCTTCGTAATTGTGCCTGTTATGTCACTGAAAATCCCATTGCCATTTCGTAGTCTAGCGTTCTGAAAATGTTTTCTCTGTTTAATCAACATATTTCAGGGCTTCTATATATGTACTCTTTTTTATTTTTTTATTTTTTAATAAATTATCTGCTATGGCAATGACCTTATTTTTCAGCAGCGTACTAGAATTCCCCGCCTGTAGAGAGGCGAGAGCCAGTTGTAATTGGTCCAACAGTTCATCAGTGTTCCCAACTATCACCTCTATTGCCTTTCCACTACGTTTCTGTTGCACCCCTGAACCTTTTTTTGGAATGCTATCGGGATAATTATCTACCCATGGTTGCACAATGTTTCTATACTTCGCCCCCCTCCAACCATGCCTCGTACCGTCCCTCTTATGCAGAAGTCCGGCATGAAAAAGCATGTCAACATAGGCCTCTTGTTCGCCGTCAGTATAATCATCATCATTTCCGTCATTTGTAAGGAGTAGACGCAGTAGAGCAGGCCATCAGTAAGTTCATATTCACGATCTCCAGCAAGAATAGACTCATTTTCTCGGTCCACTCTTACCGACAAAGGGCCAAGACTTAAGGTGCCATCGGCTGCAACTTTTATACCTTTGGCGTAATCCCTCGCTCTAGGGTTCCTTTCCAATTCAGCTAATATCCCTGCAAGCGCTGGGTCGAGGGTCGTGTACCGTTCTGTTTCATGCCCATCTTCAGGCGCCTCAATGGCCTGTCCTTCATCAAACAAGGACAGTAAAGGGTTCCGTTCCTCTATTGTTACAACAGGTTTTTGCTCGATGGCTTGAAGCCCCTCTACTATTTCCTTCTGTCCTTCCTGCACTTCCCTTACTGGTTGAATGAGAGGTCTGAATAACTTCTCTGTGCTCGCTTGAAAACCCTTTTCAGTCAAAATCCTTTCTTTGTCTTCGGATTTAATGGCTTTTTTAATGCCTATAAGCTCTCGAAGGATTTGTTCTTTGCTTTTTCCCGATACTCTTGCATACATCTCGCTATATATATAGATGATCATGAAATTATTTTTTAAATAAATAATCATACTTATAACCATTTAATCATAAGCATGATTTAGCTATTTATATATGATTCAGGTATATAAAATTGGTCAAAGCCCACCCTGAACTTCCCTTCACCCGCTGTACTGCTTTTGTCAACGACAAGAAAAGAATGCTTTTTATTCCAGGCCTTCTTACAAAGAGCCTCAAATTCCCTTTTATCCATATTGGAACCCGCTTCGTCTCTATAGAGGTGTTCCAGGCTTTTCCGGTTTTGTTGAAAAAGGACTAAGAAGTTACAGTTTTCCCTCACAGTTCTTCTCGGCATCTCATAGTAACTCTGGGAAATGAATATTATACTTATGTTCATAGGACGGCCCCTAGTAAAGAATTGTTCGGCTCTCTTCAATGCCGTCTTATCAAGCATCAAATCGTCAAATATAACTAAGGTTTCTGGTCCCAAGTCATTCATGTCTGGCAGTTCAAACACATTATTATAGCCTTCAACGGTGAAAGGATGTTTGGGCAGGGGAGCTTCTTTTCCAAGTTTGTTAATAATTGCCTCTAGCTCTAGCCCGGAACCCTTAATTGCCCCTTTCTGTTTGAACATGTTTATTATCCACTTGAAAGGTAAATCGGCCTGAAGTCCCTGTAAGAGGACTGTATACATTGGCTGAAATAGACTGGAAGACATTATAATTAAACGCTTGAAAGTTATCCATTTTTGCAAAATAATGTTTAAGACCAGCTGCGTTTTTCCAGACCCCGAAGCCCCACAGACAAGGCATCGAATCTTTTTCGGAAATAGAGGATTGCTGCCAGTACCACCGTCGTTATCATCCCAGGACAAACAGCCTAATATTTCTGTAGACATTATATATATACAAATATATAAAATGGAACGACCTAATAAAGGAAACGTACAAACCGTCGGACGAGCGATAGACATACATAGTTTAATTGGCCATCTGCCCAGACCTGAAAAGGGATTTACTTTGCCAAATCACAAGTTTTCGGGGCCTTATAATCCGCTTGACAAGCAGCTCGATGAAAATGACAACCCTGTGCCGGGTCAAGAGCCCTATAATCAAGTTGACCGCATTTCATTATTTCATGACATATGCTACAGGGACCATAATGCGAAAGAGTGCCAAGAGGCATTGCGACAGAAAAATGCTTGTCTCCTTGAGAGACATGGTCCCTAAAAACATGAGGGAAAAATTCGATAAGGCATTTATATCGGCTGTCATTGGAGCTAAACATAAACTTGGCTTGGGTATTAAAAAAAAGACCTTATCTGGACAGATAAATTAGCCGACGAATTGCATTGACCAGTGACCAGAAAGTTCAAACGACGTAGAGTCCTTGTTCATGGCCTTGATGACATCTGGGCGGCCGACCTTGTGGAAATGCAGCCTTTTGCAAAGTACAATAAAGGGTTCAAATATATTTTAGCTGTGATAGATGTATTTAGTAAGTATGGGTTCATGATACCGTTGAAGGATAAAAGAGGTCTCTCTGTCGCAGGAGCCTTCGAAGAAATATTCAGTAAAAGTGGACGGAAACCAAACAAAATTTGGGCGGACAAGGGCCGGGAATTTTATAATAAGGAAGTAAAACGATTAGGTATTGACTTGTACTCCACGGAGAATGAAGAAAAAGCCTCCGTGGCCGAACGATGGAATAGGACAATGAAGGAAAAAATGTACAAGTACTTTACCGCGAACAGTACAAATGTGTACATAGATGTACTCGATAAATTGGTCTCACAGTACAATGGGACGGTACACAGTTCTATCAAAATGACTCCAATGGAAGCCAGCAAAGAAAAGAATGAAAAGAAGGTATTTGAAACTTTATACCCGGGTGAAAAGCAAAGAAAGAAATATCCAAAGTTTAAACTCGGTGATTACGTCCGAATTCCTAAGAAAAAAAGGAACATTTGAGCATGGGTTTACGCCACGATGGACTGAGGACGTTTTTCAAGTGTCCAGTGTCCTAAGTTCAAAGCCAGTAACTTACAAACTAATCGACTTTAATAATGAAGAAATTAAAGGAACATTTTATGAACAGGAGTTACAGAAAACTAAGCAGGATGCGTATAGAATTGAGAAGATCATAAGGACGAGAGGGAAGGGTCCTAATAAGGAACTATTTGTAAAATGGAAGGGCTATGGGCCGGAATTTAACAGCTGGATTGCTTCTGATTCTGCTATCACTCTTTAATTAACTTTATTGCAGTGGAGAGAGAATTGTAGGCATTGGCGCTTTCTTGCTGAGTTGAACCCACTTCTATAGCATTCTTGAACTTACTGTAATGCGCGTCAATTGCGTTCAATGATCTTAGGACACTAGTAAATCGATCTCGGATCACCTTCGTGATATCGGCATATTCCCTGTCATCAATAACTGAATCTTGAACGGTAAAGAGGAAACTATGGAGCTCGTTCCAAGACGTGGTAGGGCCAGTGGCATATCCGAGATAAAGAATAAATGAAAGCGGAATGGGTCCGCCCAGTTTCTCTACTTTTTCCGCTACCATGTCAGTGCCCCTCTTCAAATCATCTTGTTTCGTTTCATAGAGATTGATATAATTCTTGGCTTCCTCTGACAACACTTTTTGACCGGGAACGAAGACATCCATTTGGACAACTTCGTCGTAGTAGGCCTTTATTCTGGGATTCGAGTAAGCTATGACAGTGTGATCGTCGTAGTATTCTATATTGTGTATATTGTCAGGAACATTTTTTGCAAACTCCAGGTTATGCGAATAGGCTAGCATTTCTTTGCTCTCTCTGTCAAACGTTAAGTACATATTCCTATATGGAGCCTTACATTTTAAATTTATTTGAGAAATACTTGGTCATTTGGACCAATTCTGCGGCTGTCAGAGCTCTGTTGAAGATCAATAGTCCGTAAAATTTCATTCGAGCAAATTGACGATCGTCATTCCCGTTTCCAATAGTAAACCTGCTGATATCACCTGGGTCAAATCGAGTCGTAGCATTTCTCGCTGACTGTTCCAACCCTCCGTTCAAATATAAACTTGTGTTAGACCCGTTTCGCACATATGTCCATAAGACCCTTTTATTAAGAATCTCCGAAAATCTTCCCAAGAAATTCTTAGAAATTCGACCTCCGTGATGTACATAAACTTTCCCGTCACTCCAAGGCATATGTACCCCCAATCTATAAGCTGCATCGTAAACACCGGGAGCAGTAGACTTTATCCAGTTAATTTGACTTTGATTTACAGCAGAGTATGTATGCCCAATAAAAAAGAATGTTGTGTCCCCATCTGCAGCAAAGTCTTGTACTGAGACACGTTCTTTGTAAAGGTGGGAGTTATTAAACTCCATGTAATATAGGTCTGTAGTTGTGTCGTACTCTAATGTGGGCTTGTCACTCTGAGTCGAGGTGGAAAGAACAGTTTTAGTAAACGGATCTGTAATGGAGGAAACTATGTTATTCGCGTCAAATGAAAGGCTGCTAGTTGACGGCACAAAAGCCATTACTAGGCCACTTGTGACTGGGATTCCTGGAAGCGCCATTTCGACATCAAGTTCAGCTTTGGTAACCAATTTATTTACTAGGCGATCAGCATATTCTTTGTTGATAGCATCACCTGGATATATTGGTGTAGATAATCCTTTGATTATGTTAGAATTCATATTTATAGCTTTTCCAAACATGATCTGGCTTCCTTGTGATGAAATGAAACCATTTTTATCTAGCTGCAACTTTGAAGTGGAATTCAACTTTAGGGAACCCTGATCAATAACGACATACGGAATCATCTCACTTGTCCAGTCTGCCGGTGTAGTAACCTGAACTAACCCCTCTTTACCTAAATCTACAGCTTCCTGTACATATGCCTCTGTGACGACGGTAGCTTCGTACATTTGAACTTCAGAAAGGCCCATCCTACTTTGTCCATCCCCTTCGAATTTGAAGAACTTGTATGGCCTAGTTACCGAAACATCGGAAGTCCTAACTTGGTCAATTCCATTCCTAGATTCCAATATGGTATCATAAGTTATATCGTCATTTGAGCCCGAGAACAAATAATGCGTAAAGAATTTGTTGGTTTCCAGGTCTCGGGTGAAAAGAGATTTTCCAAATTTGGGTATTATTTGGCAATTCGACTTTGATCCACGACCTCTGGCCTCCTGTCCCTGTGATCCATTGCGTTTTAGGATCATTATCAAAAGCATTTTCTGGATCTGATCGTGAGCCCCACGGCAAATATTGCGACGATGCAGTAACAATTTGGTCGGTGACCGGAAACATGTTGGTTGTACTCTTTTTGAAAACTGGCTGCAAAGCGTCCCAGTGGCTACGTACCGTTTTCACGGCTGCCAAGGCATTCTCACTTTCGGGAATTTTTGGATTGAGTATTTCGCCTCCCATTAAATCAATGTTGCCTCCCATTTCGATATCACTATTTACTTTCAGAGAATCGCCGGATATAGCGGTCAGGCCCTGAATATTTTTAAAATTATTTTCTCTCATATCAAAGGAACCATTTACTTCGATGTCAGAGGCCGTTGGAGAGAGGCGTGCCACATTTTTTAACCCGTTCTATCCTAGGTCTAAATTTGCTTGCATTGGCATGGTTCCATCTAATCGTAAAAGTGGTTAGGAATTACTATTTGTCCGTTAAAGTCATTATTTCCACTGTAATCTGGTGGTCTTCCGAATTTGTGCATGCTATATTAAGCCAGTGTTATTTTGTTTATGTAAATATTCATATTAGTGAAAAGACTACTTCCTTAAACGATTTACCAATGGACAAGCCCTTAAGTACATAGAGACACAAGTGTCCACAGATGACTGAGTTACGCTCCTGTATCTCATTCGTGTTGTAGTGCAGGGGTCTTCCCAGGTACGAAAATAGTTCATCCGGTACGTCCAGTCTGAAAGAGTCAAAAAAATTGGAGTATGTAGGCGTCTTCCAGTAACAGACCCAGTGACTCCCAAGGCTGTCCGAATCGTCAAGGTTGACAATGGCACATTACGTCCCATTTGTTTGACGAGGAAGTTTGTCTCGCATAAAGACACCACGGAATGATCTAATTTGCAGTTGATCTGAATATTCATCGAGCTCAAAATTTGTCAGTGACCTATTTGGAATATATACCCCATAGACATTCATTCTATATTGTGCAAAATATATTAATTTTAGTCCGATTCATCACTCACTTCCCCCACATTCCGTTGAAAATGTACGTTAAATTTAATAAAATTAAAATAAATTATCAATTTAAAAAAATATATTATACATTATATATAACAAAATGGTGACGAATGCCCAGAATAACTGCAGATTTATTATTACAAGAGGCCAAACCAGATTATGTAATAAGAAATGCATACGTGAGTACTGCCACGTGCACGCAAAACGTTTAAGGGACCACAACCCTGATATCCGGTACTCATTTTGCCCATATTGCGGAAATTAACAGATTAAAGCTTGGCATCTGCTTCGTCTGCTATTTAGCAAAAAATTTGCGCTATCATACTCTAAAACAGAGTATGCAATAATTAATTTTTATTTAGGAAAATCTTTACTACTATATATAACAGTATGAAGCGCAAATTTACTGACCTCGATAAATCTATGAAAAAGAACCTAAAAGCATTTAAGAATTCTCCATTACCTAAGAAGATACAAAAACCCGCTTGGAGGAAGGCATTCAATGAAGTCCTCCGTGAATTGAAGCCGAAGAATTTCATAGAATTAGGCCCCCGTGCAATTACCAGAGAGTCTTCAAGGAGGGAGGAAGTAAGGATGGCAGAGGCGCGCCAATATGCTAGTGGAACTTCATTCAGAGAATTATTTAAGGAGCGAATGGATGGTCATCGACTTTTATATAGAAAAGCAGTCATCACTGGCACATACACAATTGAATATACTAAGGACACCGGAAATAGGGAGAGAGGGGATACTGATCAAAGAGACATCAGCTATTTAGGACTTATTCCGTATGGATTAAATACCGATGACATGTATAAGTACATTCTTTATAAGTTATACGACGATTTTCACGGCTACTGGAAAGTAATTTCCATTGACTCTGCACGTATAAATTACGTAACAGACATCGATATAAGAAATATTAAAATGCGAGGTGTTAGACTGAAAAATTTAATTTTGGATCAGTTAAATGGACTGTCCAAAATAAATCAGAGGGTAGGGCAGTGTGTCCTGGACTACATATGGAGTGTTTGTAGCGGAAGAGATGGTTTCAAACGATATAGTAAGGCTTCACTGGAAAGCGAATTAAGGAATTTTGTAGTCAATCTTGACACTGGCATAAGCACTCGTGAATTAATTAATTGGCGCGATAACTGCCATCGAAATGTATCAATTTACGTTCTTGACCCCATGTACAAATGCTTTGAATTCAGTCCTGCCAGTAATCACAATGATGCAGTGAGACTATGCTACATTGTCCTGGACAATCATTGTTATCCTATTTTAAATGAAGAAATAATAACAAAAATAGCGAAGAAAGCCAACGGGTCCATTGATCAATTGGCAGATAAGATTGAATACACTTGTGAGAGTGACAACATTTATGCGCCTGAGTCATTAAATGAGGTTAATCAGCTTTGGGAAACTGGCTATAATAATTACGTCATCGTTCTGCCAATAGACTTCGATATGAAGAAAGCTATGGCTTTGTCCATAAAGAAAACTGGGGCCACGATTCCATTCTTTAAGTATAATAATAAAAATATGCTATCAGCCTTTGTTCACCCCAAACTTAATACAATGTTTGTAGAGAATGAAGACTATTTGGTAAGGAAAAATGTATGTGACATATTGTATAAGCAGTTCCCAATTGAGCAGTTTAAGTTCCGTAATCAGAGCATGACAAAAATTGGAAACAATATATTCGAAGCTATATACGGCTATATACCTAAAAGTACTTATAATCAGGAAACTGTTGAAACTCTGAATGCAAACGGACCAAATGCTCTCATACAGTCTTATGTTTTTAAGGATACCGACAGCGGGTATCAACGTAGTCGCATACAGGAGAAATGTATAGAAAACAGTAAGACTTATGACATTTGTAAATGCTATTCGTCTGTATTATACGAAGGTCTTTATGATATACCAATTTATACTATTCACGACTCGATTAAACCCTATAAAAACGGCCCTATTGTCTGCGGAGAATACTTTCTAGAAAATGCTAGGGTGCCTTTTGACACATACAATGGCACTAAAATAATGCTACCTAACGCCTTCTATAGTCATGTCCTGGTATCAAAGCTACTCGAATATGGATTCATAAGCAATGAAAATGTGACGCATGAATTAATTGCGCAAAGAAAATTAAAAAAGGACGCCTTCAAGGACTTTGTTTCCTATTGTTATGATAAATTTGGTCCAAAAGTAGGGAAGGAATTAGTGAATCGTTTTGTAGGAAGTATGGGGTCAAAAGCAAATAAGTCTTATGAGGGATTTTTGACAAGCAGTTTCGACTCTGTAGTCACCGCGTGGACGGATGACATGAAAGCAAAATGTACAGTGGACGAAATCAAGTATAATGAGGACTCACTATATATTTTTAAACGGCACAGAGAAACAATGAAATTAGAGAATAATACAAGTATTTGGAGGCACGTGATAAGTCTTGGTGTTTTTAAGTTATTAGAGGCTTGCCGAACCTTAACATTACATTCCAAAATTGTAGCACTTAGTACCGACAGTGTTACTGTATATGGGCCGGTTGGAAATATCCCAGTGAAAGGCTCTGAACCGTTTGAGATGAAGCACGTGGGATGTTTATTTCAAGAAGAAAAAGTACACATACCAATTGGACATTATAGCATAGATTCCGAGCCCCTGACAATTACGAAATCGAAAAGTATTGGGCAGGGACACATTTACCACGGAATACCAGGTAGCGGCAAGACAAAGAAATTGCTAGAGCTTGCAAGGGAAAACGATCTAGTTGCAAAGCCGGCTACAGCCGATGCGATAATACACTGAATGTGCGCACATTTGATTCGTATTTCAGTGGCAAAAAGGGTAGCAAAAAGCACATTGAAATGTTGAAAGACAAGAAAATCTTTGTTGACGAATTTAGTATGGTCCCAAATAAATGGATTACTTTATTATACAAGGCATTCTGTAAATATAAAATAGAGGTGTTTTTATTTGGAGACCCTAATCAATGTGACCCAGTAGATTGTCAAGTCTTCGATTACTTAAATTCACCGGGCGTACTACTCTCTCTCTCTCTCTCAAGGTGTTGAATCTTGTTGGACGTTGACTGCCATGACGCGCCACCTTCTACAATTTCTGGCAGCGTGTACGAGGTCACATGCTGTGGTTCCTGTCCATCTGCCAACGTCTTTCAAATACATTTGTCGTTGTCTTCCTCTACTGCGTTTTCCATCGATTTTTCCCGTTATGGAAAGGCTTTCCAGTCCATCCTTCCGAATAAGGTGACCGAAGAAGTTCATCTGTCTTCGTCTTATCATATTAATTATTTTCCTTGGTGTATCCATTCTTCTAAGTACTGTTTCGTTAGTCGTATGAGATGTCCAGCTGATCTTCAAGATTCTTCGGTAGAACCAGAGCTCAACTGCCTCAATTTTCTTTTCCATTCGAGATGAAATTGTCCAGCATTCACTTCCATACAATAATATTGGTAGGACATAGCATTCCAGAATTCTCTTCTTGGTGGCTAACGTAAGGCTACCACTAACAAGGATTGATTTAAGTTTCTGAAAGGCTTC
>RDPX01000283.1:476003-504119 GCA_003991215.1 Morbakka virulenta | reverse complement strand
TCTTTCCATTTCAAGTTTGATGTTATCCAATTTTCCACTTTGGAACATTGTTCTGGCATTCCAAGTTCCGATTTTAACGACAGTAGCATGATGACGGTCCAGGTTCACCCGTCGCATATGAGGTCCTGTACCGAGCGAGGAAATATCATTCGTGGTATTTCCATTTACGCTGTTCGTATCTATAATATTGGTTTGCGTTGTCATGGTATGCACTAGGGATAAATAATGTGGTGGTTTCCCCTTGCCTTCCACATCCAGTTTGTTTGAGTTGGAACTCTAGCCTTTGGTTTCTCCAAACCTTTCCCACAAGGCAGCGGGTGCAGTAAAGTAGTAACCATTCCTCGGTTGGACACAAGTACTTGGCTACTACCCTGATGGATGCTACCGTTGATCTTGCTGTTGATTCTTCCGCCACCATCCTAGCGCTGCTGCAGCCCAATGCTTGGCCGTCACCCTGGCCTGGAAGGCTATACAGGTGCTACACCTTGCCCAAGGGTGACGTGAAACTATGCATTGTCGGGTAAGGTCGTTCATTTCCTTAAGGCTCCTGGCCCGCATACCCGGGGGCATACTACAGATGTGTCCAAATGTGACAGAAATGGAGTATGAGGAAGGGGCATCTAGATACGATCGAGAGACATATAACCTGTAGACAACTTTCTTGAAAACTGGATCCATCAAAGGACATAACATAAATGGGGTATCAGATACATACACGAACATATGCTATTTCAATAAGACACGGGACCGACTTAACAAGACGTGCGCAGAACGATTTTTACGTCAGCGCGCACCTGCACCCCCGTATGCCAAAATGAAGGGCTGCATTGTCTGTCCAGGAATGCCTGTTTTATGTTCTTCGAATTTAAAAAAGAGAGATATGTACAATGCACAACAGTTTGTGATAGAAAAGGTAGAGAAGAACGCTGTCCAGATTAATAATCAAAGCTTTAGCTTGCACGAATTCGAAGAACATTTCAGTCTTGCCTTCTGCGTTACTGTCTATAAAAACCAAAGCGCGACAATAAATAAGCCGTATTGCATTTATGATACGAAACAAATGGACAAGAAAAAGCTTTATACTGCTTTGAGTCGAACTACTAAATACGATTATTTACACATCGGGCCTACTGCCGACAAATACAGTGTTCGGAAGCGAGAAATTCTTGAAATGAGACCGTTTAAAACAGAGTTTCACAGTGGCAAAATATACTATATTGAATTTATGAAAGACGGGATTCAACAATTGTATATTGGATCCACTATACATACGCTTGAAAAGCGCCTCGGAGAGCATCAGAGCGATAAAAGTAGCCCGCTTTATCAATGCCCCGCAAGTATGAATTTATTGACATTGGCACCTTGCCGTTCAAAAGGGGAATTGGAAGCCGTAGGAAAAAAAATACATAAATATGTACCCCAATTGTGTCAAAGTTCGTGGCCGAATTAACAAAAAAGAGCCGGTTACCTTTAGCTATAAGATTACAAATTTAGATCAGCGTATTGAGGACTTAAAAAAGACTAAATTCCATATCAGTGATAATGGGACTCGCCTCCGTATCAAGTATCGCGATTCCACCGGTAAAGACAAATATGTTGATAAGAATTATAAAAAGCGTGGCCGTGACCAGGTATTGTCCGAAATGCAGGCAATACAAGACAAGCTTGCACGAATTGCCTGATAATATCATCCTCGAGCGACATACCCTCATCATCAGAATCTAAAACAGAGTCCAAGACAGATACCATAGCTACGGTGCATAGTAACGCAAATAATCAATCTCTGATGAAAAAAAAATACAAAGGGGAATGCACCCTTCAGCTGTGATCAATACCGCGTTGGTGCCCTGCATTTCAATTCGTCCGAAATACATGGGCTTTTCACTTATTTGATTGGGAAGTGTAGTAAGTCAATTTCAAAATCCATCTCAAATCCACGAAATGTATCGGATATATTTTTACATTATTTCGTGCTATTAAGAGGGGAGGAGAGGGGAGGAACAAACGTCTTTTTTTTGCGTATTTTGGACATTTTTCGGGTTTTTTGAGGGGAAATGCTACAAGGGGCAGAGACAAAGTGAATAACCAAAATCCAGTCTACTATTTTTACATTATTTCGGGCATTTCGGACATTTTTCGTAGGGTTTTGCCTATTAAAGGAAAAATGGGGGGAGGGCCAATAGCCTTTTTTCGCGTATTTTGGGCATTTTTCGGGTTTTTTGAGGGGCCAAATGCACTGAGGGGCAGCGACAAACCTCCCCCCAATCCAGGAGTTCCCCAATGTAGTCATAGATGTAAGAGCCTTATCATGATGTGAGTAGTAAGGATTTTCTGAGCTACGTTTCGTAAGGTACTTCTCCAATCATTAGGCTGGGACGATGGGAGAAGTATCTTGAAATGCGTAGGTAAGAAAAGACTTACGACTCATGACATGCTAAAGCTTTAACATCTACAAAACCCTGTCTTGCTACTAAAATTAGCAGCTGAGTACATAACAAAAACAGAAATTCAGTACAATCTGTTATGCAATTTTAAACAGTTAGGGTTGAATTATAAAGTTTGAGTTCACAGTTCAAGTACAATTACAAATATTTAAAAATGGAAACCTCGTAAGCTTGGCAGTTGTCAGTGCTAACAAATGGGGGAAAATATATAAAGGCTGATAAAAGGAGAGGATAAAATAGATAGATGAGAAATAAACTATAAGGAAAAACAAATAAAACATTAAACGAAAACTTACACATAGGAGAATATGGAAACAATGATAATTGTTACCTGTTATGTTTAGTTCATTTGCATAAATCAACTCGTTATACCCATGTTGTAAAATAACTATTGACATTCTTCCATGCTCGTATCACAGTAAGAGGTATAGATAATAGATGTAAGAGCTTTATTATGTCATGAGTCGTAAGCTTTTTCTGAGCTCAGAAAAAGCTTACTACTCATGACATGATAAAGCTCTTACATCTATGGCTTCCTCTGAGTCCATAAAGTTCAGAATTTTCAAGATTATTAGGTATAGATAATGTTTTTGTCAAGGTACGCGTGAACTATCTTTCATATTTGTGCAATAATAACACAAATAAAAAACGGTAAACAAAGAAAAAATTTGTTTCGCTGGCATGGAATCACACCAAGTTTTTGTGCTATACATATTTATATTTTTTCATGGATTTTTAAGAAAAAAATATCCTATCAAATAGTGTAGCAAAAACAAGACCGGATTATATGATTCTTTTGGTAAATTTACTTTTCATTTAGTCTTCCAATATACTGAAAAAAAATTTTGTTTTCTAGAGCATGCATAACAAAACCGTTTTTTATGATACGAAAGTAAACAAACAGATTTCAACTTAGACAGCACTCGTTTGCAGGTAGTGTTTTTTTATTGATATTATCACTAAATTTACAGTTATTATTCTGCTGGCTTTTTTTTGTGAAACGATGCCTAAGGTGTGTGAGGTTGGGTAGAAATTATAGGAAAAATTCGGTTAGCTAACAAATTTTTTCTTGTGTGCAGGATGAGTTACTGACCTAACAATGGCCTCTACACCTCACGGAAGACAGTGCTTAAGTAATCCAAATATATTTTGCTACATCTGTGGGAGCTTTACTTTGAAGAATCAGAGGCGCAACATTACTGACTTTGTTAAGAGTGTGAATTTGGCTTACTTCAAACTACCACTTGAAGACCAAGACAAGCATTGGGCTCCTCACAAAGTGTGCAAAACTCAAGTTTGGAGTGACTATGGTTTGGAGAGAACCAAGCAATCAGTTAGATGACTGCTATTTCTACCTTGTCAATGTAAAAGGTTTCAATAAGAAAAACAAGCAATATTTGCAGTACCCAGGTATCCCTTCAGCTACTCGACCAGTTGCCCATAGTGAAGAAATACCTGTGCCAATATTTACTGAGTTTCCAAAAATTGATGACACAGATCTCTACTCACCTTCTTCTAGTGATGAAGAAGACACTACAGATATTTTTCAGCCCTGTGATAAAGATAGTGACAAACCAATTCTGTTTACTCAGCAGACTTTGAATGATTTGGTTAGAGATCTTTATCCACCAAGAGTCTGCTGAACTGTTGGCTTCAAGACTGCAAGAGAATTGAATGTTGAAACCCGGCAACAGGGAAGGAGAACTGCGGAAATACTTCCATTCAGATGGTCAGCTTGTCTATTGTATTGATGTAGAAGGGTTACCTCTCTTTATGGGACTTCCAGCTTATGATTCAAGGGATTGGAGGCTTTTTATTGACAGTTCCAAAAGAAGTTTGACATGTGTTCTGTTACACAATGGAAATAAGTATGGCTTGGTACCAACAGATCATTCTGTAAAACGTGAGGAAGAATATAACAAAATCAAGGTTGTTCTAGAGAGGTTGCAATATCATGTTCATGGGTGGGTAATTTGTGTGGATTTGAAAATGGTTAACTTTCTCTTAGGTCAGCAAGGAGGGTACACAAAATACCCCTGTTTCCTGCGTTACTGGGGCAGTAGAGCTACAGCAGAGCTACAGCAGAGCATTGGGTGAAGAACGAATGGCCTCATCGACAGAGTTTGGCATCTGGCGATAAGAATGTCATCAATGATCCTCTAGTACATAGGACATAGGACATAGTACATGTCTTTCCTCCCTTGCACATAAAACTTGGATTGATGAAACAGTTCATCAAAGATCTTGATCACAGCGGTGAATGTTTCAGCTATATATGGTCAACTTTTCCTGGTCTTAGCGAAGAGAAAAAAAGGCTGGTATGTTTGATGGACCTTAAATTAGAACACTTACAAGAGATCCAAACTTTATCACATCCATGAATGAGACAGAAGGAAGAGCTTGGAACGCATTTTGTAATGTGATGCAGAATTTCCTAGGGAATAAGAAAGCAGACGACTATGAAGAGATTGTGAAAGAACTACTAATCAGCCTACGAGATCTTGGATGTAGAATGAGTATCAAAATCCACTATTTACACAGCCACTTGGACAATTTTCCGGAGAATCTTGGGGGTGTGAGTGAGGAACAAGGAGGAGCGTTTTCATCAGGACATCGAAACAATGGAAGAACGGTATCAAGGCCGGTGGGACTCACACATGATGGCGGATTATTGGTGGAGCTTGATGAAAGACAACCCAGAAGCTGTACATCAGAGATCAGCCAAGAAAAGAAAGTTCAGATAACTGCTATTTGATACTGATCTGTGTTCCATATATATATATATATATAAATGTATTTTTATATTTTCTGTTTTTCTCTGTCATTTTATTTGGATTGCTGTACATCGACTTAGTAATATTTGCTATTCTTTAATTATTAATATACAAAACGTAGAACAAAATATTACGTTTTTATTATGAAACCTTCGATATAGCTACATGTTGATGAGTAATTTTCATCAAAAATTGGAAAATGTCATAGCTCGATCCTGACGTGATAGACAAAAACTGAGTTCATGTTCATAATTAGCAGCCCAAATTTACTTAGAATTTGTTTAAAAACCCTTTGCCAGAAAAATCGTGTTGACCAGTGCAATTGAGGTATATGTACGTAAGGTGTTTTTTTCATTATTTATGGAATCAAAGTATACATTGGATGTACAGAGAAGTTGTGCATTTTTTTAATTGTTATTTTCTTAACATTTGACCTGTCTAAAGTCATACACCAGAAAGTCATTTGAAGAAAGCAATGGATTGTAAAGTGTTACATGGAGAATGTGTAATAACTCAACATTGATCTGTGTTATGCATTCTGAAGGTGATGGTGACGATAAAGAAAGAAAGAAAGAAAGAAGCCATCTAAAAACTGGTGGAAATCACAAGACAAGGAGCTTGAGTGTCAGCTCCTGTCCAATTTACAATATGAGCTTGGGAAAGAAATCTCAGTTGACTGGGATAAAAACGCACAGGCAATAAGACTTGTGTTGTAAGTACCACTGGAAAGGAACTCGGGAGCAAGAAAAAGTAATAAGGAAGCTTGTTGTGGTCCAAAAAAGTTCAAGAAGCAATTACGACAAAACAGAAATGCTAAAAAGCTTTGCACAACGACAAGAGTGAAAGAAGAAAAACGGACTACTCAGTAGCAAAGCAAGAAGCAAAAGCTACAGTATCAAGGTCCAGACAGACAGTGTATAATAAAATGTACAACATACTCGGTACTGCAGGTAGACAGTAAAATATTTTTGAAATAGCAGAGTTGATGGATAAAGAGATATCCAAGAGGTCAAGATGATGAAGGACGAAGATTGAAAAATTCTAGGCGAGAACCAAGATATTTTGAACATGTGGAAAGAGCACTTTGAAAAGCTAATGAAGGAGGGGAGTCTCAAGGAAAAGTGGAAACAACCAGTACAAACCTACAAAAGGGATGGTCCAAAGTTAGCAGAAAGTTAAGAAGGCACTTGACAGAATAAAAAATGGAAAAGCGGTCGGACAAGATGAGATTCCAGTTGAAATGTGGAAAGCTTCAAATAAGAAAGAACTTGGGTTTTTCACATCATTTTTCAACAAAATCCTTGAGGTAGATAAAATGCCAGACGAGTGGGAAAAAAGCATCCTCTTTCGATTTTTAAAAATAAAGGCGACGTTTGGAATGCCCTTAAATATCGAGCCATTAGGCTGCTGAGTCATACAATGAAACTTTAGGACCGGGTCATTGATTTTCAGATAAGACAAGATAGGAAAATCAAGGAATAACAATCCTGCTTCATGGCAATACAGGCACAGTAGAGCTCGTCTGTGGTCTTAGGTAATGACAGAAAGTTTCAGGGAAGGACAGAAAGAACTGCATCGTATCCTCATCTATCTGGAAAAGGCATAAGACGAAGTGCCCAGAGAGGAACTATGATACTGCCTTCAAAGTAAAGTGGTGAACAAGCTGCATGTAAAATCTATCAGGGGATGTACGAGAAATGGGAAGCTGTGATTCAACGTTCAGTGGGTGGAACGAAATCATTCAAAGTGAAAGTAGGCTCACACCAAATCCCACCACTAGCCCCCATTTTGTTTGATATAATAATGACAAAATTGACTGAAGATGTGAAAAGAAAATATCCATACAACATGTTGTTTTCAGACGATGTGATATTGATAAATCAAGAAAAGGATGAGGCAGAAAGAGAGCTAGATAACTGAAGGGACCAAATTAAACGGAGAGGGTTGAAAGTCACTAGAACAAAAACTGAGTACATGTGCAAAAACAAGAAATTAAGCCTATCAATAATCATAATAGTCGATGAGGGCGTGCCCTGCGTTGAAGAATTTAAATAATTTGGCTCAACCATCCAGAGTGATGGGGCAAGTGGAGAAGAAGTAAATAAATGGATCAACACTTGCTGGAATAGTTACAGAAGGGAAACAGATGTCCTCTGCAACAGGAACGTACCAAATAGCCTAAAGGGAAAAGTCTACATGACACTGGTATGGCCAGCATTGCTGTATGGAATGGAGACAGTACCCATAACTAAACGCTAAGAAAGTCACTTTTATGTGGCAGAAATGTGAGTGCTGGGTAGGATAAATCATATTATCGGAAAAGACAAATTCAGAAACAAAGACATCAAAATGGATTTTAGGGTTTACAGAAGCCTCCAAGAACCTGCAAGAGTATCGGCTGAATTGGTTTGGTCATGTGGAGAGAATAGATGAACAGTATGTGGGAAAGAATTGCGTACAAATGGAACTACTAGGACGAAGGAGAAGAGGACGCCCAAAACGGAGTTGGACCAACAACACCAAAAAAGAAATGACAATAAAAGGCCTTGCCAGGGAGGATGCACAAGACCAAATAGGATGGAGAAGAGGCATTTTCTAGGATGACCACTGGAAAGGAAAAGTCATAGAAAGAAGAAAATATCTTCTTGATGGCTACCTCTACTATTTAATTTTACTGACAAGCATTTTTAAAGTACAAAATTTTTTTCTAAATTTGTAATACGGCAACATTTATTCACCTCCAGATACATATCATATAAAATTAGTAAATGAGTTTTGAGACAACAAGGTGTTCATTCCATGAATTTTTGACAACTATGTTTAGCGAAATAAAAACCAAATATATCTTTAACAATAAATACTTACATGCAAATTTTTGATATATATACGTAATATTTTATAATGCAAAATATATAATATATAATGTAGCTCAAAGGATAAATTTTGGCCAGTAGGTTCAGTGAATCATTGTTGCTCTAAGGATGCCGGTGATTTGAAACAGCTTTGATTGTGAAACACCACCACACAAAGACTCAACTCAAAGCCACCCACATCAGGATACCTCGATGCATCCAACCATGTACAACTGATAGAGTAGAAAAAGTCGAACTGCACTATTTCGCAGATGCAAGTCAAAATGGCTATGCCGCCTGTTGCTACTTGAAAACAGTTAGAGAGCAAAACGCCATTGATTGCAACCTCATCATGTGTAAAGCTGAGGTGGCTCCACTAAAAATGACAACAATTCCCAGACTTGAGTTGCAGGCAACAGTACTAGCAACTAAATTATCAAAAATTGTGATCTGTGAACTTGCATATGATAATGTCCCTGAACTGAACCGACAGCATGATTGTATTAGGGTACATTACAAATGAAGCGCGTCGGTTTCACACGTACGTAGCAAACAGAGTGATAAAGATACAAGAACAGTCTGCACCAGAATCTTGGCACCATGTCAGCTCGGAAAACAACCCCGCTGACATGGCGTCAAGAGGAGCCTCGATTGCTGAAATGAAATCATCCGATTGGTACAAGGGACCCAAGTTCCTGTACTCAAATGATAGCTATGAAACAAAGCAAGAAATTGCCTTAGACCCTTTTGATAAAGAAGTAAAGGTTACAACTCTTGCAACAATTTCAACAAACACGACAAACGCTTTTATTGACAAAATTCACAAGTTTTCCAGCCTCAAGAGTGTTCTCAGAGGTATTGGCGCGCTTATGAGAAGAGCAAATAACAAGCTCACAATAGTAGAGTCACTAGAAAGAGCCCTGGCACTCTTGCTGAAACAAGAACAACAAAGGTCAATAAAACAGGAAAACATCAATAAACTTAGTCCATTTATGGATGAAAATCAAATTCTCAGAGTAGGAGGTAGACTTGGTCGTAGTGAACTTAGCTACAATGAAATTCATCCAATAGTTCTGCCCAAAAATTGTCACCTAACAGATTTGATTGTGAAACACCACCACACAAAGATAGCCCATGGTTGGGAGGGAATAACCATGAACGCAGTTCGTTCGGCTGGCTATTGGGTAGTAGGGTGTAGAAGAATCGTCTCCTCAATAATTCACAACTATGTAATATGCCAGCGACTAAGGTCAGCCGTACAAACTGAGAAAATGAGTGACCTCCCACCCGAAAGAACACAGCCAACACCTCCCTTCACCCATGCAGCATGCGATGTGTTTGGGCCGTTCGTTGTAAAGGACGGCCGTAAAGCCTTGAAAAAGTATGGATTAATGTTAACATGTCTAGCTTCACGAGCGGCTCATGTGGAATTATTAGATGACCTAACAACAGACGCATTTATCAGCGCATTCCGATGCTTTGTGTCAATCCGTGGTCCAGTGACAAAAATCTTCTCTGATCAAGGAACAAACTTCAAGGGAGCAGAGCGCTTATTAGCAGACCCCAATTGCCAATTTGTGTTCAATACACCTTCAGCAAGTCACATGGGTGGTGTCTGGGGAAGACAGATAAGAACTATCAGAAACAGTTTGAACGGTCTTTTTCTTGAGCATCATCCCAAACTAGACACCAGTGGGCTAAGAACTTTGTTTTATGAGGCAGCAGCCATTGTGAACAGTAGGCCATTAGCTATCCAGGCCCCAAGTGATCCAAACAGTCTGCAGGCATTGAGCCCTAACCACTTGCTAACCATGAAAAACGGCATCATGAAACCTCCACCAGGGGTATATGAAGATGCAGATATCTATTGTAGAAAGCGTTGGCACCATGTGCAACTTCTCACAAATCAGTTTTGAAAGCGCTGGAAAGCCAATTACTTATCATTCTTACAGCCTAGACAAAAGTGGACAACCCAAAAAGAAAATATGTTAGTAGATGCATTAGTTTTAGTGGAAGACAACAATATCCTTAGAGGGGAATGGAAGCTGTCCCATGTTATTGCGGTAAAAACAAATAAAGATGGTTTGGTTAGATCAGTGACTATTCGCAAAGCCAGTGGAGCCGTGTTGGATAGACCAGTCAATAAGCTCAAAGTCTTAGTAAGACTAAAGAGCGAGTGAATGTTGTGACTTGACTGACTCCTCCATTCAAGTAATCAATACTAGTAGAAGTATAGTTTTAGTAGTCAGTAGGAAGGATAAGAATAATTATGGGAGTTAATCTGATAGAGTGTCATATTAAGGTGGGGAGTGTAGCTCACAGGATAAATTTTGGCCAGTGGGTTCAGTGAATCATTGTTGCTCTAAAGATGCCGCTGTTTGTTTTGCCACTACTGTGTCGAAATTAATTAAAAACAGTTTATCCCTCTCACATAGGTCTGATTTTACGACACAAAGAAGTGATTCATGATGTGCTAACCATTCTGGCACCTGTTGGTTGTCTGAATTCTTAACAAACTTCTTCAGTCTAGCAGAAAACACCACGCAGTGCAGTGCCATTTATTTTGCGAACTAGATGTGACAAACNCAGTTTATCCCTCTCACATAGGTCTGATTTTACGACACAAAGAAGTGATTCATGATGTGCTAACCATTCTGGCACCTGTTGGTTGTCTGAATTCTTAACAAACTTCTTCAGTCTAGCAGAAAACACCACGCAGTGCAGTGCCATTTATTTTGCGAACAAGATGTGACAAACAAAGACAATTATGAAGAATACAACTGTGTAATATCAGGAGTGAGAGCACAGAGGTATGTACCTGCTACCCATGATATGACAACTCTCACAATGTTTGTGTTATATTTTTTGTAATAGCTGCCAATTTTGTATTTCAATGTTTTGCTTAAATTGTAATTGTATGTGCTAGACTGAAGTATTTTTCTGGTTATGAATTGGTTTAGATTGCTCACCATAATTGTTTTTATCTTTGTAGTTTTTACGACTCAATAGATTCAATAGACGCAATAGACTAATTCAACCCAATCCAACTTGGAGTCCGTAAATTAAAATAAAACTAGTTACTCCACAACAACCTGATAATTACGCGGTAGCTCACAGCGAGCTATATATAATATATAAAAATATGTTATATAATACATCATCTACATTATGTCACATCATCTGCCGTCGCGAGCAAAACTTTTGCAAAGGATTTCGATTGCATAACATGTTATCGAGAAGATGTTTCAATAAATGGTTTGCAAATGTACTAGAATCTTTTACGAAAGATTATAAGAAGACACACATTTCATGTCAGCAATTCAAAATTTAAAAATTCTACATCTGGACAGGTTCTTTATTTACACATCGTTTATTTATATTTTGGGTTACTATTGTACATTGAATAATCTTCCTCTTTTACGACCCAGCAAATTGGCCGACGTCACAACAGTGGGCCTTTTACAATAGTTTATATATATTTATATATACCACTCCTTTATTTTGATTTTACGAAATGTCAAATTAGTTAACTTCATTTAGGCGTGTGTTGCTATTCTTGCATCAAATCGATTTTGCCTTTCATTGTTGTTTGTTTTCCATGGACATCCATACTTATACAGCTATAGTTATATGATCCATAATCTTCTTTTGTTACACTCCTAATAAAGACCCCATAAAATTCTTCAATAATATCTGGTGAAAATAAACGGTCATATTGGGAGTCAATCATATTTCCCTTGGGCCCTGTCCAAGAAACATTCATGTAACTTTCTAGCACTGATTGATTAAATGCAAGAAATGCTGTTTGACCAAGCCTTGCTCTGACAGGATTCTTGTATAATAGACTTTCCGCATGAAATTCTTTTACTTTTGCCAAATAGGCTCCGTCTAAAAAGTTCTTTGCTCGAGAAGACTCATGAAGAATTGAAATATAAACGAAATTTGAAGTAGGGGAGAACCCATCAATACTCATATATGGAACGTCGATTCTTACTGATATGCTAATGTCGTCAATGCTAAAATCACAGTTTCTAGTCACAGTTACCATATCGCCAGATGATTTTGATCGAAAAGAAATTTTTGGTGCAATTTTTGTCTTCAGTTCCACCTTTAACCCACTTAATCTCTTGTAGACTCTTTTAACCTGAAGAGGCATCTCTGTTGAATAAATAATATAGGGTGGGTCCTCTGTTGCAAAGTATCTTGTGTATACACTGTGGTAGCTAGGGTTAGTCGAAAATGCCTCTACTTCGATTTCATCTCTTCCAGATACTTCTAATCCATCGTACCCAATATTACTTAAAAGAAATATTTTTTTAGACCTTGAGCGTATAATAGTTTCAGGTGTTAAGTAAGGTATGTCTTGGTTAGCATGCACAATTCTCTCTAATCCGTTTGTTTTAAATAAGTGTTTTCGTGCAAGAAAAGTTGAACTGGGGGAAATATCAAATAATATAATAGGAACAGATGGTATCTTATGTAAATAAAGAGTGTCTGGAGGCCCGAAATCGACCAAATGCCGACCTAAACCAATGGCTTCTATAACAGGAACTCCCCCTGCTTCAATAAGTATCTTGTAATTTTTGGTCCGGCTTTTCTCATCAACAAGAAAGGCACAAATATAAGTTATATCTCCATTTTTTCCAAAGTATTGAGTACGGTTTGGGCTCTTAGCATATTCTAGCGTCCTTAAACATGCTTGCTTTAGTATCTTTCGTAACTTTATTCTGTCGAAATCTAATCCTTTCACTTCAGCAAATTCAATCACTTGTGCAAGTAAAAATGTGCTGTAGTAATGATAACCGTACATCCAAGGATCTATTTCTGCATTCTCAGCTTCCCCATCCTCAGGACAGGAGTAAGCAAAAAAAATACCTTTGTCTGTTTTCAAAGTAAAGCACTTAATATTTGAAACAAGCGCTTCCATTGCGTTGTTAATAATTTCAATAAGATGTGGAAAATCTTCTGTCGTATTGCTCGTACCATGATGTCTGGTTGTTTTGTATGATTGATCAAGGTAAGAGTACATAAGTAACAACTGAAGTGAATCTAAATGTGTATTTAAGACATATTCTGGACATAGCCAATCCCCATTTTCGTCAAACGAATGAGGAAACCAGGGATATCTATTCAGTGGTCTCCGATGACCAATTAGTAATTTTACCACATGGCTTAGAAGATCTTTTGGAAAAATTTGATTTCCTGACTGCACTGTTGTCATAATTGTATATCTGCCTATCTGACAAAGATTGAACACCTCCCAGTGTTTTAAGGGTAAACCAGCCCCGCAGTCTTTACTACCCCAACTGTATGGAACTTTGAAATTATATAGTGTTCTAGAGAAGTCGAGAAGAGCAATCTGTGCTCTGGCTCTTTGCTTTAAAAATAAATAGAAGTCAGATGTATTTGCATAAATTGTATCTTTGCCGGCTGATGTTGCGACACCAAACAAATTATAGCTATAAACAAGGGCTACATTATTTGCTTTTTCAATTCCTTCGCTATCAATAAAGTCCTCGTATAATCCATATTTGCCTCCAAACCTATGTGCTAATGACTGAATACTGTGATTTCCTACTTTTGATAGAAAAGTAGGGCAATAAGAAGGATTCTTTTGATTGATGCTCATTACATAACTTAGAGTCAATGTGTCACATTGCATAGGGAAATCACCAACTCTCTTTCCAAATATGTAATGACCTCGATCAGCCTGGAGTTGAAAATGAGATGTGCCGATTTTGCTGATATTGGCATACAGTGACGGGTATTTGTCATAAGCTGTTATGTTCTTGTAACATGTGGCTCCACCTGATGACTCTACAATAGAGATTGGAAACTCAACAAACTTGTTAAATCGATTTCTGTGTAGAAGCAAATGCCTTACAGATACATTTTGTCCATTGATGGATGTTCCATTGTCAGAATAAGCATGTCGAAACTGCTTTTTATAAAAGTTCACACACAAACCAGTAAAATTGTACAGCCGGCCTATGTTTCTGGTGCTCTTTTGTTTTTGAAAGGTCTCTTGAAGAATTATTGCTGTTGCATTCCTTTCATCGTGAAATATAAAATCCCTGTAGTATTTTATTTCCAAGAAAGTATTTTCGTATTCTTGTGAGTAGACTTTGCTAAGATTGGTTCCAGCTATCTTTAATCGTACAAAATGGAACGGAAAATGCGATTTATTCAACGAGTCAGTAAGAACTACTTCACAATGATAACGATCGTCTTTATTATTTCCTATTCTCCACAGTTCTTCTTCAAGTTGGTTATCCCATATAGTTACCTAAACAGAACAAAAAAATGTTAAGAAAAAGCAAAAACGATATCACTTGCAACGTTTGGATCATTAACAGTGGTTGGTCCTAAAAGTGTTTGCAAGAGAAGCTTCAAAATTTTATAACAAATTTTAGTAGGAAAATGGCGTGAAGCTCTGATTGTTGCCATTTTTCAATATTAGTCAGCAAAACATCAAGGCAGTGCATTAATTTGTTTCAGACCCTTTAAAGAACATTACAGATCTTCAAATATAGTCAATATTGGTATTCAATTTGTAAATTATTCTTTGAACTGTTTCTGTGGCTGAAGGGAAAGTGCTGATGTTGAAATCCTCTGTTATGTGTTTCCTTTCGTCAAAATTTTCAAAAATATATCAAAATAATTTAGAAAATTTTGATGACACGAAAAAACACTAAAAATTCTGAAACTTTTTAAAAATTCTAAATAAATTTATTAAAAACTGTGTCTTGTTGGTCTGGTGAACAAGTATAACCGAAAAATAGTAAAACATAGTTAAAAGCTTAGATTAAGAAATTAGCTAGTATTAAATCCTGAAATAAATGTCCACTTTAATCTAAAAGTCGTCAAAACTATTTTCAAATCGATTTTACAAAGAAAAGTCATTAAGAATTTTTACATCACTGAAATAAAAAGTATCTAACTTGATTTTTGAAAATTTTAGAAGGCTTTGTCACCGTTGTCCATGGTGTGTTGTTAAATTTTGAAATAATAATGGAAGTTCTCCCATATGTTCTTGTCCAGATATTGCTTGACTGTCACTCATGTTTTTGTGCAAATTTAAATGGGTTAACTGGTGGCTGAATATTGTTCGATAAGACTGTTGAAGCCCTTTGATGCAATGATTCAAGAGGGGTATATTTACTGTGCTTTCGTAAGTTTTAGGTGTATAATGAAACAGTACGTGGTTAAAGGTAAGCTTATCATGGAGTAAAGTTGGCCAGCTGCGTCCTCAGTACGATTACTTTGAACCTTTTGTCAGAGTCTTGACCTGCTGAAAGCTTTCTTGTTTGATTTCTGGAAATTGCCGTTGAGTGACAGTTTGCTGCCCAAGTGTCTTCCTAGGTACTTATATGATGTCGTTGTATTTAGTTTGTTACCTGAGAAGTATATATGCAACTCTTCATTTTCTTTGGAGAGAAATTTGATGGTCCCAAGGACCATACATTCAGTTTTCCTTTCCTGTAAATTAATTATCTGATCAGCATCAATGATAATTGGGAACTTATGCGAAGTCTCGAGCGTAATATACTACGTTATCATCATCAAACATCACCAAGTTAGATTTTCAAGGCATTTCCTGAAATCATTGAATTATAGAAGAAAGAGCAATGGTCAAATGACTATTCTGTCTGGAATTCCCCAAGTAAGAGATTGAGCATGGAAAGCAATAATTCCTTTGTAAAATACATGTTGTTTACAGTTGAATAAATGGTTTGATACTCATTTCAATTCAGCATTCTGGATTCTATGGGATGGCAGCTTTGAAATTAAATTTGGATGCCCAATAGTTTCAAATCTTTTAGATAAGTCGATATATATTTGGTACCTACAACTTCTGCATTGAATATTTTTTCTAATGTTATCAAGCAAAGGTCTCTTTGCATGTTCAGTTGGATGTTTGGCACGATATCTAAATTGTCTATTGGAAAAAAGCATGTAGTTTTCCACGTATACTGTTAGTTGGCGGCAAAAGACACTTCACATTATCTTAGATACTCCTAATAAGAGGGAAATTTGTCTATAATTACCGGCCATCCCACTTTCATACCTTTGTATATTGGTATTACCTTTGTTGTTTCCAGTCGTCAGGAGAGGTAACTTGTATCACTGCAAGATTTATCAGTTGTGTCAAATGACTGTAAATAATACTACCGCTCTCTGTCAACAGCTGTCGAGATAAGCTGACGCTTGTGATAAAACTTTTAACTTTATTTTGAACCTTAATATTACTTGAAAGAATAAAATTGTTCGGTTTGGCTCATTGCCAAGTCAATTGTTTGAATGGGATCATTAGTTTCCATAAACTAAGAGGTACCGTGGAAAATTATTTGCAAAAAACGCTTGATTTAGACAAGAAATCGGAGGTGTCTGCCATTTAATCTGATCCAGGAAAATTTCTGGGATTAGATGAATTTTCCAACAAAAGACTTTTTTACTTTCCTGATTTAACTTTGTTAGTACAATTGTTTCATAGTCATTCATAAGGTGAGCAATTAATTTCGTTGCAAGATTTTCTTACTTAATCTCCCTAAAATTTAAGTTCCGTTTGATGGAATAGTTGATCCAAGGTCAAAATTTTCCTTTCACAGTTTTCATAATGACTGTTTTGTGTATATGTAATAAGCAACACAAAATATATTTCGATATTTGTCAGGCTGAATTTACGTTTCTTTGAGGAAAAGACTCCCTGCAATCTTTCTTACTGAAACTCCTGCAAAGGCTTTTAAGGTGGTAGTATGTATAGTTTCGAGAATTATAAGTTAAAACTTTTTGTTTCACTTTTTATTGGACAGATTATCATTTAGTAATCACCAATGCTGAGCGGCTAATTTTCGTTGGCAACAATAGTTGCAGAGCTATTCATTAAAATGGCTGGCGGGTTTTTGTTGTTGTTGTACTTGTTGGTTTCTTGATTATTTGTTTGAAATCATAAAGTAAAAGTGATGATTTTAACTCGAAATTGTACTATTTGTTAAATAAATTTGTTTTTAACCCATGAGGATTTCCTCGTCTTCTTCTGGGCAAACGATGCATAGTATATCATCCATTAAAGCATTAATGTTTAATGGTAAACACCCTGACTCTGCCTTGAGTCTGAATAGCTGTAAAATAAATAGACTTTTGCAGTTTTTATGACTTTGATCCAAACACACTCTGGAACACTTTTTCTTAAGTCTTTCAGTCAACTTAATTGGTGCAAGATAAATATTCTTCTCCCTTCTTTTGGGCCAGCAGCTCTCTTTTTCTTAATGGAAGTGTACCCTTTATTCTTATAACTGTTCATATTAAACCCAATGTTTAAGCCCACCAGATGAGTTTTTGAAAGCGTTAGTATATTGAAATTTATTTGGGTAGTTGTGACAAATTTTTTCCCCATCGACTAATTCAGCGCTTATCATAAATCAAAGAAGTGTTTACTACAAATTAGGGTAATTTTTTGTTACAAAATGGGCTAATTTGCAATTAAAAGTTGGATCTCAAGACTTCCCAAGAGAAAACCCTCCAAAATAATATTGTACATAGTGACATCCTGTTTAAAGAGATCTTTGCGTTTCAGGCTTTCAAGGGAAAGGAATTATTACATTAAGAAGAAAAATAAAAACTCGAATACCGAAGGCAAAAGGTGTTGGTTAAACATTACCAATAATTTTACAATTAACTCCTGGTTCCGGTAAAACGAGATATAAATAGATATAGATATATATATATAGTAGTAATATTAGTAAAGTATACCAATGTTCACTAAGAGTGCTCAATGTTTCCAGAGCGTTTATAAATCCAGTATAGTATACAAAATAACTAGACAAATTTAGCAGTTACTACTAGTTTCATGTTTTCTTTACAATCTTCAAACTTTGAAGTTCGAAGATTGTTAAGAAAACATGAAACTAGTAGTAACTGCTAAATTTGTCTAGTTATTTTGTATACTATACTGGATTTATATATATATATATATATATATATATATATATATATATATATATATATAGATATATATAGAGAGAGACAGACAGATAGACAGATAGATAGACAGATAGATAGATAGATAGATAGATAGATAAGCAGATAGATAGACAGATAGATAGACAGATAGATAGATAAGCAGATAGATAGACAGATAGACAGATGGATGGATAAGTAGATTGAAAAAATACTGAAAAATAATAAAAAAGGGATCTTTAAATAAGTGGAGCATTTTGAATGGATGGGTTATTTCGACCAAGAGCATAAAGAAATTTAAGAAGTTATTAATTTAGGAAATATGTAATAAAAACGGGTGGAATTGGAAAGAAAACAAAGTCAGATCTAATCTAGTCACCTTGTGTCAAAATAATAAGCAATCTTCTTTTTTTTGCTTGTGCTTCGATCTCCGTGGCAGAGGATTGGCAATACTTATGTGTTCTTCTGTTATTGATATTNAAAATAACAAGACAAATGTAGCATTTACTACTAGTTTTATGTTTTCTTTACAATCTTCAAACTTTGAAGTTCGAAGATTGTTAAGAAAACATGAAACTAGTAGTAACTGCTAAATTTGTCTAGTTATTTTGTATACTATACTGGATTTATATATATATATATATATATATATATATATATATATATATATATATATAGAGAGAGAGAGAGAGAGAGAGAGAGAGAGACAGACAGATAGACAGATAGATAGACAGATAGATAGATAGATAGATAGATAGATAGATAGATAGATAGATAAGCAGATAGATAGACAGATAGACAGATGGATGGATAAGTAGATTGAAAAAATACTGAAAAAAAATAAAAAAGGGATCTTTAAATAAGTGGAGCATTTTGAATGGATGGGTTATTTCGACCAAGAGCATAAAGAAATTTAAGAAGTTATTAATTTAGGAAATATGTAATAAAAACGGGTGGAATTGGAAAGAAAACAAAGTCAGATCTAATCTAGTCACCTTGTGTCAAAATAATAAGCAATCTTCTTTTTTTGCTTGTGCTTCGATCTCAGTGGCAGAGGATTGGCAATACTTATGTGTTCTTCTGTTATTGATATTCATTTTTTAATAAATAGGAAAAAATTCAATAAAAGATATGAAGACTAAATAGATAATTTGGGGGAGCATAAAATTTTATTAATTTTATTTATTACTTTTTTTTTTTACAGTGAAGTCTGACCTCACGCGTGTTTATTCAATTTTCAAAGCTTTTAAAGTAGCTTGTTTTTCTCTTGCCTCTATCTCACCTGCCCTAGATTTACTTTGTCGGTAAGAAATCTCTGATTCTTCACTACTTAAAAGTCATTCAATCTAACAAGCACCATTTGTGCTACAAGAGAAAATCACTTTACTCCATTAACACACTGGAATGGACAGGACTTATGTTGCAAAGACTCTGTTTTAATTCTGAAAAGGAAGACAGTCCAAAAAGCTATCATTGATTATTAAAAATGTATTTTAAAAACTATGAAAAATGTTTCCATTTTGAAATATTCTCTAAAATTTGAATCCAAATGATTTATTTGTAAATAAAATTTTCAAACGTGGGAAATTTGACAACTTTCACACTCCTATTAAGGCTGTCCAAATATTTTTTTTCTTATCTTATCGGACACTTTTCTAACACTTTAATGCCTATCTTACATTCCCACCAGAAGTGCATTTATCACGCAGGTGGTAAAATCTCTACTTGTTAAATATTTCTTTCGTTGTAACTCTTACTCTTATCAACTGAAGCATACAAACAGTTGTTGAATTCAGCAAATAAACAATATCACAGGTAGTAACAACGACTTTAATCAAAGTCTTACCTGATCATTTTCAAATATTAGACTTGCAGTTCCACCAGCGAATTTCTCGATCCATTTGTTCTCGGTGTATAATATTTGCAAAATGAAAACGATAAAGGAACTAAAATTGAGCATAATCTTAATTATTATTGCATAAGAAGATATTTCAAATTGTTGGAAGTTCAAAGACTTATGTTATTATGTAATTTTGCCTTTGCATACTCGTTTCATCTACCCTTTGCTATATTTTGCAGTAGTATTTGGGCAGACGAATAAAAAGTAAAATAGATAATGCTGTGAAATTCCAGATGAGAATGTCAACCTACAGACCAAAGGTCAGTGAATACATCCTAAATAGACTTTTAACTACTGGTCCACGGCTGATTAGGTTCAAAACCAATGAACATTGTTGTAAACAAGATTCCAAGACAGAACAATTTTCTGCTTTAAGGACAGCCTTAAATATCACTGCGCACCTTTTAAAATTTACTATTACCGAAAGAAGATCACTGTCTAAGTAAGAGACTATTTAAAAAGAGAAAATAAAAAGAATGAACAACAAAACAACAGAATAGTCGAAAAGAAGTGAAGAAGGTGGCAATTGACACTTGTAAAAAGAAAAGTTTTGAAAGATAAAGGTTTTCCTGTAACAAGCAGCATTCCACTGTTAACGTTTTCTTTTTATCATTACAGAAGACAAGCTACAGCATTCCAGAGTAAGTGTGTAGCATATGTAAAAATGGAGGAGAATTACAGAAATTGACATAATATAAAAATCCTTCCAGTAATTGTAATATCCAATGAATTAGTTTCAGATTTGACACTAGAAGTTTATTTGAGAGCAAGAGTCCACAACAAAACAAAAGTTAAGAAAATTCTTTTGATCATAATGTTAACTTACAATATAATATGAACCTAAAAATGATAAGTGGTAAGCCTCTTTCTCTTCCTATCCTCAGGAAAAACGCGTCATAATAACAGGCAACAAGTGTAAAAGAACATTTCATCTGTTATGATACAAAAGGCTCTTGCAAATTGCTTGTAAATTGCTTGTAAAAAAGGTGTAGAGAAATTTTCTTTGTATAATAACGGTAAATTACCAACTAAACTGACTTACCAAAATAATAGAGCTATCACTGCGTTAACAATATTGGAAGGGGAAAATACGAAAGTAATGGGCTGTCTTAATTCACTTTATTAAGATGCTAATTGGTACCTTCTTGACAAGTTCTGAAGGAACTTTTAATTATGTGAAATTAATATTCCTATTAGTGACTTAAAAAGCTAATTTAGACAATTATATCATTCTAGATTTTTAAAGTCAAATTAGTAATATCAGTGTCTCAGTCATGAGTTGCTCCGAGGCGCAGAAAAATGTGTATCAAATTTCAAAATAATATTTAACAAAAATTGGGTCATTACAATTGGATCATTCACCTGTTAGAAAAACACAAGACAAAGTGAAACAAACAATGTCCTCAATTCTGTAAAGTAAACCATCTTTTCAGAAATTGTTTCATTAATTTGTCATATGTTATTATTAAAATGTCAGAAAAACACGTTTTAGTAAAGAGAGCCATTAACAATGCTAAGCGCAATGGGTATTTTTCCCACTCTGCGGCAAGCTTGCTTCGTATGAATTTGAATGTTTAGTACTCAGAAGTGTATCTAACCGAGTCAGAGTTGTCATTTTTCATGGGTTATGTGTTGTGGGATTATCGTTAAGGCCCCCTTTCACAGATACAAGGGCAAAATAAGCTTATCCGCAATTATGAAGGTGGCTTTCCCTTAGACAAGAGCAGCCATAATCTGTCAGCAGCCGCTTTATTTTCTTACCTTTCACAAATAAATTTGCTTTGAGGTGTTTTGCTTTTAAATTATATCTGCAGAAGAGCTTCTGTTCAGCACCAAGGCCCTCCATGTTAATTTTGGTGGAATAGAAAGAAATTTTGCAATGATTTTTAACCCTAGATACTGCATACCAGAGACATTGTTTGACTGTTTGGCTTTACTGCAGAAGCTCAAGGCTCTAAAGACAACACGAACCAGTCTAAGGTTTAGCGTGATCTAAAAAAAGGATGTTAAAGCCTTTGGATATTCGCCTGATCTGCGTAATTTGTTTCACCGTAGGCAGAATACTGGGAAAAGAACATCCCAAGAGGCGGAGACCTTATAGAAGACCCTACACGCCTGCAACCAGGTTTCAAGACCGCCAATAGAAGACAGTGGACCACGCCCAACAGGCTGAGATCAGGCCACGGCAGAACCGCTGCCAATCTGCACAAATGGGGCCTGCGAGAGTCTGCTACCAGCCCCAAATGTCAAATTGCCCCTCAGGACACAGAACACCTGGTCCTAGCCTGTCCAATGACAAAGATCCCTGGCGGATACNAGAATAGTCGAAAAGAAGTGAAGAAGGTGGCAATTGACACTTGTAAAAAGAAAAGTTTTGAAAGATAAAGGTTTTCCTGTAACAAGCAGCATTCCACTGTTAACGTTTTCTTTTTATCATTACAGAAGACAAGCTACAGCATTCCAGAGTAAGTGTGTAGCATATGTAAAAATGGAGGAGAATTACAGAAATTGACATAATATAAAAATGCTTCCAGTAATTGTAATATCCAATGAATTAGTTTCAGATTTGACACCAGAAGTTTATTTGAGAGCAAGAGTCCACAACAAAACAAAAGTTAAGAAAATTCTTTTGATCATAATGTTAACTTACAATATAATATGAACCTAAAAATGATAAGTGGTAAGCCTCTTTCTCTTCCTATCCTCAGGAAAAACGCGTCATAATAACAGGCAACAAGTGTAAAAGAACATTTCATCTGTTATGATACAAAAGGCTCTTGCAAATTGCTTGTAAATTGCTTGTAAAAAAGGTGTAGAGAAATTTTCTTTGTATAATAACGGTAAATTACCAACTAAACTGACTTACCAAAATAATAGAGCTATCACTGCGTTAACAATATTGGAAGGGAAAAATACGAAAGTAATGGGCTGTCTTAATTCACTTTATTAAGATGCTAATTGGTACCTTCTTGACAAGTTCTGAAGGAACTTTTAATTATGTGAAATTAATATTCCTATTAGTGACTTAAAAAGCTAATTTAGACAATTATATCATTCTAGATTTTTAAAGTCAAATTAGTAATATCAGTGTCTCAGTCATGAGTTGCTCCGAGGCGCAGAAAAATGTGTATCAAATTTCAAAATAATATTTAACAAAAATTGGGTCATTACAATTGGATCATTCACCTGTTAGAAAAACACAAGACAAAGTGAAACAAACAATGTCCTCAATTCTGTAAAGTAAACCATCTTTTCAGAAATTGTTTCATTAATTTGTCATATGTTATTATTAAAATGTCAGAAAAACACGTTTTAGTAAAGAGAGCCATTAACAATGCTAAGCGCAATGGGTATTTTTCCCACTCTGCGGCAAGCTTGCTTCGTATGAATTTGAATGTTTAGTACTCAGAAGTGTATCTAACCGAGTCAGAGTTGTCATTTTTCATGGGTTATGTGTTGTGGGATTATCGTTAAGGCCCCCTTTCACAGATACAAGGGCAAAATAAGCTTATCCGCAATTATGAAGGTGGCTTTCCCTTAGACAAGAGCAGCCATAATCTGTCAGCAGCCGCTTTATTTTCTTACCTTTCACAAATAAATTTGCTTTGAGGTGTTTTGCTTTTAAATTATATCTGCAGAAGAGCTTCTGTTCAGCACCAAGGCCCTCCATGTTAATTTTGGTGGAATAGAAAGAAATTTTGCAATGATTTTTAACCCTAGATACTGCATACCAGAGACATTGTTTGACTGTTTGGCTTTACTGCAGAAGCTCAAGGCTCTAAAGACAACACGAACCAGTCTAAGGTTTAGCGTGATCTAAAAAAAGGATGTTAAAGCCTTTGGATATTCGCCTGATCTGCGTAATTTGTTTCACCGTAGGCAGAATACTGGGAAAAGAACATCCCAAGAGGCGGAGACCTTATAGAAGACCCTACACGCCTGCAACCAGGTTTCAAGACCGCCAATAGAAGACAGTGGACCACGCCCAACAGGCTGAGATCAGGCCACGGCAGAACCGCTGCCAATCTGCACAAATGGGGCCTGCGAGAGTCTGCTACCAGCCCCAAATGTCAAATTGCCCCTCAGGACACAGAACACCTGGTCCTAGCCTGTCCAATGACAAAGATCCCTGGCGGATACACAACAATACATTCCTGCAATCAGGAATACTATAAATGGCTCAAAAGAACTGGAGTGGAAATACAAACAACAAAGCCATACGAAACTACTAACTACTAATATAGCTCTTTTGATTTTTTTTAGCTCTTCCTTTAACCAGTTAGTATTTTGATAAGAGAATTTTAAATAATTGACATGTTTAACCTGTAAAAATGTTTGTTTAATAATTTAATAGTATGAAATAACAGCTCCTATGAATTCTTTTCTTTTGTCAAATATTATTTCCTGTCGCCAGGTAGGCGAAAACGATTCCTGATTATTTATTGACTTGAATGTTAGGAGAAAGCAATTGCTTCTTAATTTTTGAAAGACCCTTTCGCATTTTGTCCCTTGTCACATTCTACCAGTGTTACGGCATGAGTGTACCTTTTACACATTTGTTATAATAGCAAATCGGTCTGAAAGATTTAGTTAAGTTATTGTGAAGATTGCCAAGTTTATTGTAGCTTAAGATGAAAGAGATTATAAAGTTCACGTTTCCAAACCAAGTGCCACGTATTCAGTTGTTATGTTGTTTGCTTTAGTCTTATCGAATTCTGGAATTCATTATGCAGGGTGAAATAAAATGATTGAAAACTGTTTCTTCATTTATTTTCACTAATACATTTTTCAATAAATGCATGTCAGCCAACAGTTTCTCAGATTTTGCTTAAGAGACTCAACAGGTCAGTCGACGAAGAAATGTCTTCTGAAAATGTATTATCGGCTTCTGAATCAGACAGATTCAGAAGCACATGTATTGTTCCACTTAGGGACAAAATTCTTTTCTCATACAGTTACGAAGCTAGTAAAGCATCCATTCCTTCTTTAGTCCTGACATTGATTGGTCTTGGTTCATATTGTAATGTTTATTTTTTAATTACATAGGGGGATCGTCTCTGTGTAGACTTCTCTTGTCCTTATCGTAATTTTTCATTTTCAAAAGTCGTTTTCTTAATCAGGCTATGGGCCTCATCCTTACAGCTGTGAGTGAAAATGTTTTTTTGCCAAACAAGATAATTGTGGAACTTGAAGGCATTAATAGACTCAGCACCAAATCTTGAAGACTTTGCGATGATGCATAGTGCTATTGGATTTTTTGTTGTACCCTCAGGCTACCATTTTACATTTAAAAACACAGGGCCTCCCGACAATGTCTAGCACCCTATTTCTTATTACATTGCTTTATTCAATTTTTCAGAAAGCAAAGCCATCTGGCCCTTACAGTGTCGTGACCTCTGTGCGAGCCTAATATTATTTTTTTAACATTCTTATTATTTACTTTGGTTAATACGAGCAAGTCAACTAATTCAATTTTTGTAGAGTCGTGTTGTGGACAAAATGTTTGCATATGATTCGGTGCATGGAATCCTGTTTCGTAGTGGCTGAAAGTTACCTTGTGACCACAATGCCTGCGATTTCTTTTTTTGTGGGGGTGTTAGATTTCTTTTGTTTATAATGCCATGACTAGGTTCGATTTCTCTTTTCCCCCCTCCTTAAGCACCCCACATTCCAGTAATAATTATATTTAGTTATGCGACTAATGCTCATGTAAATTTTGTAAATTTTAGAAAACAGCATTGGGCGAGCAGATAATTCGACTCAAGTTTGATCAAGTAGTTACTTTAATGTACAAGCGACGTCATTTTAATAAGGTCACAAAATCAGCCTAAAGGTGTTGCGTGGTGAAAGTTTGAGGTCGAATTCACCACCAACATTGACTAGAAAAAATAACTCCAAGACATTCTCAAGGAGTATTATGTAAATTAAGTCTAATACTGTAAAAGGATTGGCATTTTATTTCAAAAATTTCTACAAAGACCCATTGTTGTTAAAGGTGACACGTACAATAGTTAGCCAAGGAATGTATTACAACTCTGCTAGGTGTCTAGGTTTGTGGACACAATCTTTCACCTCTTATTGTTAGGAGACCTATGAATCGACGCTGTTCAGGAGCTGGAACCGCCAGTAAGCTTAGGGTAAGATATGACAGAAGCAGCAATGCATGGGTGACGTCAGGATTGCTCACTTCGTATTTCAGGCGTTTGGGCCAAGCATTGTTAAAAGATCAGAATAAAAATTTTCTTCTTTTTTAAGGCAGCAACTTGACTTACTCTCATCAATTTTTGCATAGACAGCTTGGTTTTACCCCAAATTTAAGCAGTAATCTTCAACCATTTAACCCTGGTGTCATACTGGCGTCTAAACTGCGTTGCCGCAAACGCTTTCAGCGCTATGTTTCCAATCCATTTGATAAATACAATGATGACTAGGAACTAGCTAAAAACGTAACAGTTCTTACTACTGTCTAGTGATTAACTATTTCATGGAGGGAACGTACTGCTTGGATAATTCAAATGTGCTTTAAGACCTGTTGTATCTTCGATCTAAATGTCTTTGAAGAGATGTTGACCATAGACGTAGACTCTAATCTCAAAGATTTGCTTTCTGATAACGTTTAAGTACCCATTCTTGTTTTGTGTACAAGCGTACAAGTGTACAAGCTGAAACATTGCTATGAGATAGTTTCAAACATGATTTATCCAGCAAACAAGGAAAAGGACCATGATACGCTGAATCCATATTTTTCAACTCTGGGATCAAATTCTTGACATCATAAAGAAACTTAAGAAGAGAGAGAGAAAAAAAAATGTTGAGATTTCTGGTTAAAAAGCTTAGTTCGTACATACATTAGTGAATTCTAAAAATGTATACTAATTGTTCTTGTTCCTAGTAAATAGTAACTTTCTCATTAAAAACTTAGGCAAGAATTATATGCACTAAAATGTATGACGTTTTCGAAATCCTTCTTTTGGCCACATCCTACTTACAATCTTGAATTTCATTTGTATTATGGGTAATATCCTTACCTCAGAAGTTAGGTCCTCCGGTCCTGTACAGGACATCGGGCGGGAAGATGGCGCCAGTGGACTCGTTCCTGGGCCAGGGCATGAGCATTCATGATGAACAATTTACAAACTTTTAGGTCTTCATCGAAGGTTGCTTGCCACTTCCGCACAGGTCTGCCGCGCTTCCTCCTTCCGCCTACAGGCTTCCAGAGCAGAGCGTGTTTAGCAGGCTGGTCAGGTGGTAGCCTCACCACATGTCCTGCCAACTTTAGTCTCCTTTCTTCAGCCATCTTATCCAGTTCTTTCTGTTTTGTCCGTCTATAAACTTCCTCATTCGTTATCCTGCCCCACCATGCAAAACCCCAAAATCTGATGAAAAGAGTCCAGTTTCTGCTCCAACTTCTTTGTATTTTTCGAAGTCTTGCTTGCATACAAAGCTGTAGACATGTCTATCGCCAAGTATAACTGGATCTTGGTTTTCGTGTTTATCTGCCACTACGTCCATATGTGTGCCATTGATCGGAATGCTGCTCCAGCTCTGCCTAATCTGTGTCTATGTCTATTTCATCCTCACCGTTGTCTGTAACATAGCTTCCAAGGTATGGGAACGTCACTACAGTCTGAAGTAGATTCCCCCTGACAGTTATTTGTGGTACCTGATTGTTGTTGGGGCTCACTACTTTGCTCGTGCCTTCAGTTATTCTCAATCCCATTTTGGCACTTTCGATTTTTAGTCTGTCTGTCATTTCTTGACATGTCATGATATCTCTGGGCATTATGGCTATGTCATTGGTAAAATCAAGATCTGCGAGAGTCGAGTTGTCATCCAAGGGTATACCAAAATCTTCACCTGTCATTGCCTTTTTCATTTCAAAGTCTAAGCATACAATGAACAAAAACGTAGACAGTATACACCCCTGCCTCACTCTAGAGATCAATTCGAATTCTTCTGTCATTCCTGAGCTTGTTATGACTCTGCTATTAAATCTACCAGAGTGATACCCTGTGCACAATGTCAAATGCTTTTCCGAAGTCGATGACGCTCAAGGCTAGCTGAGTCATATTTCAAGCAGGATGGAACACATCGCATTGAAAAATTCGGAAATGAAAATGTTAAGCCAAGTGTGAAAGATATTGTTTGTTTTGTATTCCGCTTTCCTCCCCCCCCCCCCACCCCCC
>RDPX01000283.1:341128-461663 GCA_003991215.1 Morbakka virulenta | reverse complement strand
AAGGCATCGAGCAGAGCCCTTGCAGCCACACTCAGTCAAGATGGCAGACCGGTTGCTTTCTTCTCCCACTCACTACAAGGTAGCAAACTTAAGGATGCTGCTATAGAAAAGGAAGCACAGGCTATCATTGAAGCTATCAGGCATTGGAGGCATTTTCTGAGGGGACAACACTTCACTCTCAAGACCGACCAAAAGTCAGTATCGTACATGTTTGACCAAGGCAACTGTGGGAAGATAAAAAAATGACAAAATTATGCACCGGAGACTTGAACTAGCATGTTATTGCTTTGATATCATATACTGCCCAGGAAAGGAGAATGTTCTCTCTGATACATTGTCCAGAGCAACCTGTGCTTCCATACCTCAAGATTCTCTGTACAACCTTCACGAGGCAATGTTCCACCTTGGGGTCACTAGGCTCAATCACTTTGTCTGTAGTAAAAACTTACCTTATTCATTGGATGAGGTAAAGGTTGTCACAAACCACTGTCAAATTTGTGCTGAATCTAAGCCTCATTATCACAAGCCAGAGGAAGTTCCACTCATTCGAAAGAATCAATATAGACTTCAAGGGTCCATTGCCTAGCAACAATGAAAACAAGTATTTCCTGAACATAGTAGACAAATACTCCAGGTTCCCATTTGTGTTCCCGTGCTCAGATATATCAACATCTACCATAATCAAGTGCTTAACTACACTATTCTCCCTGTGTGGCAAGCCAGCATATGTCCATTCTGATCGGGGTTCATCCTTCATGAGCCATGAACTGCAAGCTTTCTTGAAGGAAAAGGGTATTGCAACAAGTCAAACAACAAGCTATAACCCTGCAGGAAATGGACAGGTGGAACGATATAATGGTATTATATGGAAGGCTGTTGAAACATCTTTGAAATCTAAGAATCTACACAGCAAGTATTGGCAGGTTGTTCTACTGAATGCCCTCCATCCCATCTGCTCATTACTTTGTACTGCCACAAACGAGACTCCTCATGAGCACTTCTTCAAGTTTGCTAGACAATCGTCTTCTGGTGCGTTGATGCCTTCTTGGATGGCAGAGTTAGGTGTTGTACTCCTCAAGCATCATGTTTGCACAGATAACACTGATCCATTAGTCGACGAGGTGGAACTACTCCAAGCAAACCCACACTATGCCTTCATATGCTATCAGGATGGCAGAGAGACAACAGTATCAACAAAGCATCTTGCTCCCAAACCTCTATGTTCAACTCAAGTTCAGATCCAGCATCAAGAGAATGTGTCTGAAACCACAGGTGAAAGTCTTCCTGCACCACAAGAGGTACCAACAGCCACAGACCAAACTAGCATAACTACTAAAGCTGAACTCAACCCTGTAAGGCACTCTGAGAGAATCAGGCATCCAGTAGATAGGCTTGATCTTTAAAGGACAGGGTGAATGTCGTAATAGACGATCTTCACTTCAATTGACATTTAACAGGACATTTTATAGATTTCAGATTCCCTGTGGACTCTGAACCAGTTATTGTTATTGTCAGTAATCATTTGTATTGTTAGCCGCTATGTTGTACACTGAGCTGTTTTATTGTTGATTAAAGCACAATGTGAGGTCAATTCATAGTTAATCATTTACTTCAATCTATTTTTGAAAGCTTCAAGATTTTCTCCATCATTCCAAAACACATTGGCTTTGTAAATTGTGACGAGACAACCTTAAAGATGTAAGGCTTTACAGAACCTTTATTGTACTAACCTAAAAAATATGAAGATAAAATAGATTTCCTAATATAACCAGACAAAAGAATCTTCACAATATCATGTCACAACGTTTCAGGTAGCACTAATTTTCATTTTCTGCAGGGATCCATTTTTCAGCTAGCACAAGCATAAGCATATGTCATGTTTGATTTAGTGTAATAAGGGGTACTGCAGTAAAATTCACAGTGAAATGTATATGGTAGAAGAACTACATTGGTGATGCAATGCATGTAGTTATTTTGTATTTATCAACCTTGTAATTTGTAGCCTTAATGGCTATAGAATATTACACTGACAACAAGGATGGCCAAACACATTCCAGTACTTGATGTAAGTAGATCAGCAGCAGTTGTATCCAGCTGATGGACGAGTGTAAGAGAGTACTTCATGAAATGATAGAGCATAGTAGACATGAAGAAAAAGATGGTTCAACTACTTCATCTTGCTGGAATAGATTTGCAGGATGTTTTTGAGGACTTAATAGACCCTGGGCTACAATTACCAGAAAACAATGAGTACCAAGAAACCATCAGGAAATTTGACAATTACTTCAAAACTGAGGAAAATGTACCATAAAGGTGATATGTCTTTTGACCAATGAGTTTCAATGATAGTGAAATAGTTTATTAATTTACAAAATGTCATAGAAAGCAATCATGAAAATGGTATTTTGGGGGATAGCCTTGATGATAACATCAGAGATTAGATTATTGAACAACAAAAGGAATCTCAGATTAAAGAAACATTTACTTAAAAAAAACAAAATTAGTTTTACACAAACCGTAGACAAGTACTTTTTGTGGTTGGGGGTGGGTTGGTGGGTGGGTGCTAACCTAGAAACAGAAGACATGACAAGACATGACAAACCTCATTATCATCTCAATGCCATAAGGATGGAAGGGGGACCAAAGGAAAAAGTAGTTTGTCGCAACTCATCATCACCATCATCATATTCGGTTTAACATCCATTTTACATGCCAGCATGTGTTGGACGATTTCTTGAAATTGACTTCCAAGTTATCCTATCCTTCACCAGGTCTCTGCTGACACCTTTTTCTTTCAGATCCATCCTTATCACTTCCTCCCATGTTTTCTTCGGTCTTCCTCTGCCAGTGGTTCCTGTCACCTTGATTATTCTGCATCAACTTGCCCAAGCATTCTTGTCCATTCTCTCCACATGACCAAACCAATGAAGCCTTCTATTCTGCATACAGCTGCCAATACTGTCCAGATTCAATCTCCTTCTGAGTTCGTTAGAACTGAGCCTGTCCTGAGCAATGAGCAATGAGTAAAAAGAATTTGTAGCTGCTTTTGTTGTGACAGATAAGTGGAACTATTTACATGATAACCACTTATTACAAAAGACAGGGGTATTACATATTGGCCACAACCCTGGTACTGATGCCACATCCAACAACATTGGTAATAAACACATTCAACTTACAAGCAACTTCTGGTGTGTTAATAGGGATTGGGAAACCAACTGACTATAAAGTTAAATTGCACATTGACATGTATCTTACAATTGTTTGCTAAAAGCCTAGATGGATACTGTCATATCACTATCTTATTGATAAACTACTTTTTCTATACTGCTTTCCTGTGCATATTGTTATTAGATTAGTCCCACACTATAACAGCACTCACACTCTGTGGGCACTTATGACATAATACATGATATTTGGTGATGAGTTTTGACTAAAATAAGTTTTAGAATGTGAACCACATGCCAGCAATGTCACGTAATGGATATATTAGAAAATTTGATGACAAGGACAACTTTGATAACTACATCAGTCAGATGCAGTATTACTTCATGGTAAATGGAATCACACAGGATGACAGAAAGAAATATTTCCTCAATTCTTGTTGTTCATATCTATATTAACTCACAGTCAGTCTTAATTCACCAGATTTGTTATAGACCATCTCTTTTCAGGATTTAATTACATGCCAATTGAAGTCATAAATCTGTTTCCAGCTTGGTAACTGCACTTTGAAAGATGGCTGATCTGTGCCAATTTAAACCTGCTGTGCAGAATGGTTATTTCATTGTAAAGGTTAATAACCAAAGTATGTTACAGAAGTTACTTTAGAAAGGGGAAGAACCTCCCTTTAAGGATGCCAATCCCACTTGTGTTTTAATTGAAAATGCCGTCAGAAATGCACAGTTACTAAAGCAACCAGAGGAGGACACAGTTCCTCAATTTTGCTATTTCTCTGTATCAGCCACTAAAGCTAAAGGTTATGCATTGAAAGAAGAAAGTAAAACCCAGGAAGACCATGATAATTTTCAATATGGGACTGACACTTCAGAAATCTACAAATTTCAAAGTGTAATTTTTGTAAGAAAGTCAAACACATAAGATGAAATTGTTCTTCCAAGGCCAAGGAGAAACAACAAGACCAAGATAATCAAGGTAATTATTGTTGCAAAGACATTACCAACCTCATCAACATCAGCAGAACCATTAGATGACAAAACACCTTTTGTAGAGGATACACTACAAGAATGAAAATTCTAAGAGATGCAGAAAGCTTATTTTTTGTGGTTGTTTTAATTAATGGACATTGAGTTAAAAATAGAACAGGTGTGAGAGGCTCAGTAGGATGCCTCAGGACACTAAGTTTTATATTAGCCAAGTTTCTATTTCCTGTTTTTGTATCATAATATCTTAAGTATAAGTATGCGACAGGAAATACTATGCAAGCAGATGTGTACACAGACAAGTGTGCTAAGAGCTTTGCGGAAACATCAAATTGTTGTATTGTGGATGCCGCAACATTAGGTGTTTTTTTAGGCGACAGTTGTCTGACATAGTAGACAATTATCACATTTTTATGTCCGGTTGGTTCTAAGACCCAGAAAGTACGGTAAGTGTCAGCCAAGTGCAAGAATCTAAAAAACATCGCCCAACCCATATTCTGTTACAATAACTATTGNAAAGTGTAATTTTTGTAAGAAAGTCAAACACATAAGATGAAATTGTTCTTCCAAGGCCAAGGAGAAACAACAAGACCAAGATAATCAAGGTAATTATTGTTGCAAAGACATTACCAACCTCATCAACATCAGCAGAACCATTAGATGACAAAACACCTTTTGTAGAGGATACACTACAAGAATGAAAATTCTAAGAGATGCAGAAAGCTTATTTTTTGTGGTTGTTTTAATTAATGGACATTGAGTTAAAAATAGAACAGGTGTGAGAGGCTCAGTAGGATGCCTCAGGACACTAAGTTTTATATTAGCCAAGTTTCTATTTCCTGTTGTTGTATCATAATATCTTAAGTATAAGTATGCGACAGGAAATACTATGCAAGCAGATGTGTACACAGACAAGTGTGCTAAGAGCTTTGCGGAAACATCAAATTGTTGTATTGTGGATGCCGCAACATTAGGTGTTTTTTTTAGGCTACAGTTGTCTGACATAGTAGACAATTATCACATTTTTATGTCTGGTTGGTTCTAAGACCCCGAAAGTACGGTAAGTGTCAGCCAAGTGCGAGAATCTAAAAAACGTCGCCCAACCCATATTCTGTTACAATAAATATTGGAGTTTTTCTCCTGAGTTTTCAGTGATGTTTGGAGTTGGGTATTGCAAGACGTTTGATAGATCTCCCAACGAAACAAGACTTTGGCTGACAGAGGGAGAATCTGTTAGTTGTTCTCGTTTTCTTATCTTGGAGAGAATTTGCTTTTAATAAAATTTGCACCAGAAATCCTTGGATCATTGTTATTCCGCATTGCCGCGAGATCGTCCTGTTACACAGGATACAGGTGCCAGCTTGTCTGTAATAACTGGAAATACTTACAATTAGATTTGTTAAGGAAAGGAAGAACTGGAACTTGAAAACACCAATGACCATTTCCAAAACATTTTTGGGAGGTTTTATAGTCACACAAGGCAAAGTTACATCTTATATGGAATGTGATAATTCATTACACAAACTTCCACTATTCATTATGGACAAACTACACTAAATGTATTTGATAGAAATTGGCTGCCCTATTTTGAATTAAACTGGGAGAAACTCCTCAATGTTAATGACTTGGATAAGCAGCATTTGACCTAACTATTTTCAAATGTGAATACCCATCTCTTTTTAGTGATTCTCTAGAAACACAAGGAATAACTAATAGAGTATATGTTGACCCAGGTGTGACTCCAATTTTTGTAAACCCAGGCTAGCTCCATACATCATGAAGGTCAAAGTAGAGGGTGCATTAGCTAGATTAGAGAAAGAGGGTTTTATTGAATAGTTGCAGTTTAGTGATTGGACAACACCCATAGTTCCAGTTTTGAAACCAGATAATACAGTTAGAATATGTGGTGATTATAAAGTCACCATAAATAAGGCTTCAAAGTTAGATTTCTATTCCGAGGATAGCAGTTTTATTTGCTAAGTTATCAAGCGATGGTTATTTTTCAATGCTAGATTTATCACATGCATATTCAAAGCTAGTTGCATATGAGTAGTCTAGCCAATATTTAACAATTATCACACATCATGGTTTATTTAAGTACAAATGACTCCCTTTAAATTCAGCCCCAAGAATATTCTAGAAGGCTATGGAAAATTTATTGCAAGAACTTCCACATGTTGTTTACCTTGATGATGCCCTTATTACAGGTTCTGACTATGGAAGTCACATGAAGAACATTAAGGAGTTTTGCAGAGGTTTGGTCTGCCAGGGCTATGCCTCAAGAAGGCTGAATGTACCATTTTGAAGAATAGTGTGGGATTTTTAGGATACAGAATTGATGCCTTGCACGTACACCCTCTCAAGATGTAAATTGAGGCAATTTATGCTATGAAGCCACCAAGTAACACAACTCAACTTAAATCCTTTTTGGGTTTGGTGAATTATTAATATAAATTTATTCCCAACCTAGCCATGACTTGTAATCCATTATATAAAAACGTCTACAAAAAGGCTCTAAATACACTTTGCACTACAACAATAGCAAGCTTTTAATGCATTGAAACTAGCATTGCATTTTAATAGTATTTCAGTTCACTATGTATGCAGAAGCCTGTTCTTTTGGTAGTCTATGCTTCACCATATGGTACTGGAGCAGGTATTTTAAACATGGCTGATAGTTCTGAGTGACCAATCTCATGTGCTTCCATAACCCGAAATATGCCAGAGGTAAATTTCAGCCAGACTGATGAAGAAGGATATTTGTACAATTGATATATAATCAAGCCAACAATGTTATTTTATTAATTTTGCAATATATTTCAAAGTTAATACTTCATCTTCAGGCTACAAGGTAAAAATACAAAAACAGTAAAACTGCTGAATACAATATTTTCCATCACATATCAACATCTCTCTGCAGTATACACAGCTATAGCAAAATGTAACACAGTGAGTTCAAAACTTCAATCTTTTTGAATAAACTATGATAATTAAGAGACCTCCCTTGAGGAACCTTATTGACTAGTTAAATTTTTATGACTAATTCACAGCTTTTGTATTCACCCTTTGTATTTATTGTTGGTTTTATTTCCCAAATAAGCAATGCCTCTAATGTCATTGACTTGTATTCTGACTTAGTCGACTTTGCTGCATGATTGATTTATAGCTCCATGTTACGCATTTTAAAATGCTGCCCCCCCCCAGCTTTTTATTTATGCTCCTTTACATGGGTTAGCAGATCTTGGGTAGTTTGCCACACATAACACAACAGGCATCGTGAACACATAACTTTATATCCTAAACCACTTTTCATAGGTTTTTCCTTGGGTACTTTTAATGATGGTAGAACTGTTTTGATTTTCTTAATTGTAGAGACAATTTGCACAGTGCCTCAATGCATTTCAATGAGCATTCAAATTTCTTGGTCACTTTACCTTGATATTGAAGAAAAATAAGTTTTTTCTCTATTTTATCATCATTACTTTTTTCTTCTGTCAATGGTTTCGGTTGATAGATCTTGTCCAGAGTCTTGTCAATAATTTCATCATAAAATGATTAGAAGTACTGGTTGTTCTCCAGGAGGGTTTTTGCTTTGATGAGGCTTTGGTTAAAGTTCTCCCATGTGCTGCATACATAGTGAATCCTATACACAAGACCAATGACTACAGAGTGTTTTTATACTTCATAGGATCTAGTGAGTGGAAGTTCAAGGTCAGCCCTCTATCCGTAGCTTTCCTGTACCACGTTGATGTTAAGTGTTCTCCTCTGTGTATGATTCACATGTCAAGAATCATGGTTATGGACACAGTCTGAATGTTCTGACCGGTGATGCATCCACTCCCACCTATGCCAGGGCACCCAACATTCTAAAAACTTTATAAACATGAGATATACCAAATGTTACCTAAACTGTTACACCTCAGCTAAAGATGAAATGCTTGTCATATCTCACCATTCTCCCCTATCGCTGAAAGAATAGTAGTTCCACAGGTCATTCTATCTGGCTTGCTCACCACTCATCATATCTGACTTGACCACCTACACAGTTTCAGCTCAAAAAGGTGTTTTGCCATTACTTTTTTGCCTGTGATATAGATGCAGCACTAACACAACTCACATCTGTATATCACACAAGAAAGTTCCACAGTCACAGCCACCTGCAACCTCTTCTGATCCACCCCCTGTCATCTATCATTTGTTTGCAACAGACATTCTTTGTCAAAAGAAACAGTTCATCTTATTAGTCCGTGAAACTATTGCATCTTATACTGCCACATGCTTGATCAAAAGTGAAGACCACACATCACTCTGTGATGGTTTGATCCAAATTTGCATAGATATTTGTCCACTAGATAGTCCCATCACTACCATCCTTGTCAATCCTACCTTAAGCTTTATAAAGCTCATACAAGACAAAACTCTTCCTGAAAAACTGCATTGCCCTTAACATTTGACGAGTCAAAAGTGTTAACAAAGCCCAGTAGCTGAGAAAGCAGTCCAGGAGCTCAAAAACAAACGTTTTCAACAAGATCTTGAGAGACCAACAGTGAGCCCATCTTCTCTAGCCATTGCTGTTACCCACCTAAACACTCACATCTGGCATCATGGCCCATCTTCTCTAGCCATTGCTGTTACCCACCTAAACACTCACATCTGGCATCATGGCCTCNCACTCTGTGATGGTTTGATCCAAATTTGCATAGATATTTGTCCACTAGATAGTCCCATCACTACCATCCTTGTCAATCCTACCTTCAGCTTTATAAAGCTCATACAAGACAAAACTCTTCCTGAAAAACTGCATTGCCCTTAACATTTGACGAGTCAAAAGTGTTAACAAAGCCCAGTAGCTGAGAAAGCAGTCCAGGAGCTCAAAAACAAACGTTTTCAACAAGATCTTGAGAGACCAACAGTGAGCCCATCTTCTCTAGCCATTGCTGTTACCCACCTAAACACTCACATCTGGCATCATGGCCTCTCATTCAGAGAGCTACGGACCCAGCTTGATGAATGCATTTACCAACAGATACTGCTAGGTGACCATAGACTAATACAAGAACAACACCATTGTCATTTAGCAACTAATCAGTACAACAGCCAGCAGTCACCACCTTTTCACCTGGGAACCAACAATCTTCCCAGAAGTCACCCTAGTTTATCTCAAAAAGGAAAAGTCTAAGTCCCAAGCTCGTCCTTGTTATGTCATTGTCCAGTCAAGCCACCCATGGCACCAAATCAGAAATTTCATAGGCAACCAGTTACATAACACTACTTACAAAGTCCACCAGTCAGAACGCTGTGCCATACCTTCAACTTGGCCTAAGACATCCCGACATTGTCCTCATTCCAAAGAAAATGATCTTTGAGCACCCGAACTGTCAGTCTGGTCCCACTTTGAAGTCAGTCCCAGATCTACCAATGTCAGTTCTTGTGGAGCCATACCCAGACCCCTCTCCTCATCCAACTGTTCCTGAACCACCTATTGCAGATGTATTAATTCCTTCAAGACTTTTGCGTGACTGTCGTGCACTGAAGTACCTAGAAGACTATGTTAAAGGGTAGAGAGAGGAAAAAGACAGAAAAGTGATCACATCAATATTGGTACCATTATGTTTATTGTTTTGATATTATGTTGTTACCCTATGAACTTCTATTTTGTGTTCTGCTACATAAACACACTACAACATTGTTGATTCATTCTTGTTTGACAGAAAGAGGGAGACCATCTTATTCATGTTAGCCAGATTTAATGTCAATTTCTTTTTACTTTGAGGAGCACCTATTATTGTTTCCTCCAATCTTGAGTATCAAACCATGGAACTTGTGCATAGTTCTCTCCCTGGTATTGTCAAATTGAAAGCCATTGCCCATTCTTATGCTTATTTGCCAGGTGTTTATGCTGGTCTTAAAGCAAAGTTTAAGACGTATATCAAGCCAGCTGTTCCAGTGAACACCTTCTAAAGCTCCATTGCATCCATGGGAATACCCAAGCAGACCCTGGGAATGACTTCACATTGACATTGCAGGACTTTTGATAAATCATTATCTCCTAATTCTTGTTGATGCTTTTTCAAAGTATGTTGATTCTTTACCACTTTAGACTATTACATCTACCAATGTAATTGAATGCTTTTTTTTACTTTTAGAGCTCAAGAACTTCCAATAAAGCTTGTTTCTGATAATGCAACAAATTTTACTAATGCTTACTTTAGCAAGTTTTGCACTGTGAATGGTATTTTACATGTGTTTTCTGGTCTTTATCACCCCACACTAATGGTTTGGTAAAATGTGCAGTATGCACTGTTAAGATGGGAATTAAGAAGCAAACACAGGGTACTTTGCAGACAAAAGTCTTAAGTTCTCTGTTTTTCTACAGGGAAACTCCACATTAATAAATTGGTAACTCAAGGTGATCTTTTGGGGTATACTAGACTTACTTTTAGTGTGACCTCAGCCCCTCAAACGTATCGGCAGATAGTTTGACAAGGCCTTGCAGGCATTGATGGTATCTCTAACAAAACAGATGACCTTGCAGTACATGGAGTTAGTAATTGGAGTAGGTTGTGAGCCAGTTGTGGCAAAGAAACCTGAAACTGAATGCTGAGAAATGTCCAGTAGTTTGGACAAGATGGTTTGCTAGACGCCACAGCCCCAACCTCAGCAGCAAGAGTTTGCACTTTTCTTGGCATGGTGAAGTTTAGCTCACACTTTTCCCCAACTACTCTACTGTGTCATAGCCTCCCATAGAACTGACAAGACAAGAAATATGGAATGGTCTGGAATGATCCCAAAATTTCTCCATAAATCTAGAGTTCCTTCTAGAATATTCTAGTATTTTCTGTACATTTATACAATACTCTAGTGTTAATTCTGGAATAATCTACAATGTTTCATCAGTTTCTAGGACCTTATACAAGTTTATAATATTTTTCATGGCATTACAGATCCTTCAACTGGTTTCTATTATGTTCCATCTATAGTATCCATCAACACACACAGGCATGCGTATGCACAATGAAACTAAGTTAAACATAATGTCATTACGACTAACAATCACAATGTGTTCATCCAATAATAAGTCCAGTAAAAGCGACAAGTCCACAATGAAATGGCTGTACATACATTCAGAGACTATGAGACAGCCAACGACACTCAACAGTGCAACAAAAATCAAAGTCTAATGTTATTTCGTATTCCCCATTGCGGGCCCATGGAGGTGGCTGTGCTGCACTGGAAGATGGACGGTGCGGAGCAGATTGGACTTGTGGTACAATATTTTGTTGGACTAATGCTGGTCCAATGTTATCTGCTATTTGAGAAGCGGTAGGCTCAATGTTATCAACAGGAGATGATACATATGCAGTGTTACCATCATCTTTCTCATACTCATCCTCTTCATGACCTCTTCTGTCAATTTTTGTGTTACGGCACCAGCAGTTTCATCAACAATTGGGTAAATGTGAGTAAGTGGTATTTCATATTGGCGAGCCGTGACGTTTTCTTTGAGCTTTTCTATGGTTGCCTTCTTTCCTGTAATAACAGTTATTTTAAGCAGCCACTAAGGCTGACAGCACATGGTGTTAAAGTTCCTGCTTTTCACACGCAATCAAGAATTGCGGTACTGCGCAGAAAAATGATGGTCTTTGATGGTGAAAGAGTCGAGTTATCTTTCATTGGTTTCAAAATACCAGACCAGTTCTCCAACAGCTCCAACCTGTTTCATATCGCTCATTTTCTTTTTGCTTTATTGTATGGAGGGGTAGAAAATTAACCTCCGATTGTGAGAAGTTGTAAGGATTTCAAATTTTTGCCAAATTCAGACGAGACTTGTACCGGGTTTAATGATTTCGTTGCGAAAGTAGAAAAGGAGCGAATTGAGCGATAAGACCAAGCATACGTTGCAAAATAATTTTCTTCTGCACAGCTGTTTTACGGTTGCTCTCGGCTACGTCATTCCCATCATCACTAACACCCAGTTGGCGATGGGCTGTTTCTCCCAGTTAAATTGCAGAAAGGGAGCAAATTCATTACACAAGTTTAGCATATTTGACGATCTATAATGTAATTGTGTCTGTTTGTGATAAAATCCATTGTTTCGGTGGTCGAATACTACAAGTAGTCATGGTATTAAAAGAGGTTGCAAGACAAGAATATCAAGGAACCTGCCCTGCCCTCTGTGTCTTCTATTGTATACACCAGTATGTTCCATGGGAACTCCAAGCATCTGTCATTACGACAAAGTATAACGAGATACTTGAAACCAGACAAATATAAAAGTTCTTCTTGTAATATTGTTGTAGTAGTCCTGAAGAAAAACAAACAAAAATATAAACAGAGTATTGGCGACAGAAGAAAATTTAATAAAGTCCTTTGACATTACTATCAGCTAAGGAGAGAAATAACTGGATTTTTTGAAGATAACGGGTTTTTCCAGGTCTGTGTACAACCATTCCTACCACATCTTTAGTGTACACTCCCTGAAGTGGAGCTGCCTTTGAGTCCTAAGATTCTTCACACTTCTTAACAGCGAGGTACTAAGGAACATTCTTTAGTTTGAAATTCTTATAAAAATTTCCAATGACATTCTTGGCGATGCTGCATAAAGTAATTGTAGAGAAACCAGGTATCCTAAACAGCAAAACCAACCCTAATCACCACTTGGAGAAATTTACCAAAAATGACACCATACCTTAAATTCTGTACATTCTAGAATTCTCACACTAAACACAATATTAATAAAATTGAAAATGTCACTATCGTGCATGAGTAGCTCTTCGTTTACATCAATGTAGTCCAAATAATGATTTAAATGACCTCACAGAACTGCCATAAACTCATTCCTTTGACATAAAACGAGATACAGGATTGAAAATATATTTCCTTGCTCAGTTGAACCAACAATCAAACATTACAGTTACAGTTCAAAAGTTTATAAGTATTGGTTCCTTGTATTTAACATTTGTTCATGTAACAGTATTCCTTTTAAAAGTACAGGAGCTGAAAATCCCCAGATTAACCTGCCGACGTTAACTGTTTAGTTACCGTCAGCAGTGAATGAACATACCCTTTTAATTAGTATTTTTGTAATAAAAACAATAACCATTAGGTTTAGAGACGGAAGTAAATTTCTGTGAAGGCCCTAGAGAAAATATAGATTTTTGAAAATTCTAGCCAAATATGTGAGTTTTTTTACTTCTTTAATTTTCGGATGACAATAATTCCTTTTCTTCTCCTTATCTTAGGTTGTCTTTGCTTTCAGGGATCATTGCAGGAAATATGATTCCTCCAAATAGGGTTGTTGTAGTTGAAGATATGGATGGCTTTAGGAGCCTGCGTCGAGGTCCAAAGTGGATCTCGCGAACGCGACCACTTTCTGAGGACGGTATGCCAGCCAGCTCATCTTTCCAGAGTAGCATCCGAAGATCGCCATACGGCACTCATTTCCCGCAAAGCATCCAACTAGCCAGTGCTCGAGGTCCTCTTCTTCTAAAAATAGTGTATGTATTAAGTACACACTGATCGAGAGAAATTTTGAAAGTTGTTGTGTCAAGGCCGGAGCTTCCCAGGAATGTACATCCATCAGAAAATCTAGGGATGCCACACTAGGAGTCAAAGAGTCACATTGATTGTGGTGCCCATGGTTTTGAAGACATTCGTACGAACGGTAGTTGTCCGGTTCGCTTCTCTCCAGTGTGAAGGCTCTCTTCTTTGAGGAGCTCCAAATAGGGTTGTTGTTGTTGTGTATGCTGCTGGAGGCAGAGGAGAAGACCACCCTGATGAGTTTGATTCGATTCTGTGAAACGAGAAATCAATCTCCCCTCACCGCCGAGCAAGTGAACACCCAGAGTCCACAGCTACGCCTCCCCAGTATGTATCGGTGCCCAAGTACGCAGGTTGCACGGGGAGTATATCTCCCAACTACAGGGGCGTCGGACATTGCCTAGTTGTTTTTTATATGTGAGATCGAGCCAACAGTTGTTATTCTATTTCTCCCATGAAACAAGAAACCAACCTCCCCTCACCGCCGAACAAGTGAACACCCAGAGTCCACAGCTACGCCACTTACCCAGAACCCACAGTAACGCCCCCACATTATATATCTGTGACCAAGTACGTAGGTTGAACCGGGAATACTGATCAGCAGCCAAGCGCCACCAACTGGAGTTTGGCCTTCGTTGACACCCCCAAATAGGGTAATCCTAGACCTCTTTAGTGCCATTATTGCCACTTGCTCCCGCTTGCTATCTGTCCCCTGTCTTTTCGACTTTTTTCCTCTTTATTTTGCCTGACAGTTTCATTCCAAAACCTCTTTTTCAAATTTTTTTTGTTCCCTATGCATTACTTGTTGAAAATGTCTTGCAGGTATTCTAATCACAATAGTTTAAGTAGTTGGAAACTACATCAGCATTGCATTTTAAACGGGTGTAATGAAGTGACTGTATCTCAATTTCTGCACTTCTTTTTCTATATATATTTTTTTTCCAGGAAGAACTACGTTCAGTACACATCACTGCAAATTTTGGAGACAAAATTATTCACAAGTATGGATGCTAACCCAGCAAACCTTAATCCACTTTCTATTACTAAAAAGAATGACTTTTTGGTCAGCCCACCAAGTGGTTGGAGACTTGACAGCAGCACTGGAAAAATGAAATGTGAAGACAACTCTGTGACATTGATGACAACCGATAACAAGTTTGCTGGAGGTGATACTTGCATGGAGGTATTTTATGTATCCTAGTTTTTCTATTTTCTTTTTGTTTCTTTTGTATTTATTGGGTGACTTGTAAGGACTAGAAAATAGTGCGACAACGTAGACTAGATAGACAGACCCTTTTTGTTAATTTTGATTCGACAAATGAATTCTTGAAAATTCTGAACTTTATGGACTCAAAGGAAGCCATATATGTAAGAGTTTTATCATATCATGAGTCGTAAGCTGTTTCTGAGAGGAATTCTGAATTGAATTCTGTTTCGTACATACGACAGGTTTTATTTTTTTATTCATTTCTTCAATTTCTGAAGAATTTTCTTGAGAAAAAGACCCTTGGATAAGTGATGAAATCCTCGAAAAGATGGGCGAAAAAAGTAAGCACAAAAACGTAGACGCCGTGCAATACAGCAAAAGAAAGATGGCTCGATCAAAAATGGAGCAAACTAAACAGAAAACTTGTTTCAGTTGCACCATAGGAATTTTATTAGAACATTGATAATATCACTTAGCAGAAGACGAGCAGTTTAAGTGGCAGTGAGAAAACTGTGGAAGGCCAGACCAAGTGTGGTAAAGAGGTCTGAAAAAGAATTGAACTGGCTAGAGGCACGTTCTACAAAGTAAAACTGATTTTGAAAAATGGCAATGTATCGATACGAGTCTGAAAGCTGGTCTTGTAATGTTGAGTTATTCCTGGCTTTTTATATTTCTGTGAAACCTGGACTCTTGAAAAAGCTCCAGTCAAGATAATCGAGACATTTGAGATCTGGTGCTATTGACGAATGCTCAAGATTGCATGGACTAAGCACGTGACGAATGTTAGTGCAGCAAATGCACAGAGGGCCAGTGGTTATACAACAAATTCAAAAGAGACATATGAGTTTTGTTAAACACATTACCAGAAAAGACGAACTCGAATCGGAACCACTATTTACGACTCAAGTCAGACTGAGAGGGAAACCTGGAATATCTTTGCAACGATATTTTCTGGCGTTGACGGGATTCTACGATATGGAAGATCTCAAGATCTCGATGCAGGACGGAAATCTAGTGTGGATCAAAGTCGCCGAACCTTGACATCAAGCATGGAACATCAAGAAGAACATTTTTTTAATATACTGATTATGTTACTATCTCGATGCTTTTGTAACATATATCTGTAGTTGATTATTGTTTACTGGATTTTGCCCATATATTCTGTTGAGTAGTCTGCCCCACTTACCCATTTCCTCGTGTACGTTTACCACAAATTATTGTTATATTTGTACTTTAAAGTTTGTAATTCGGCCAACCCTCACTTGGCCTTAATCTCAGTAGGGCGTAGTATATTATATCTTTCCTTCCAGAATTCACTGATTTCATATTCAGTGCTTTTTTGAATGCCCCAAATATTGATTTTGCTAATTTCCAGCTTTTAGACAAAAGATCTACAGTAAAACCTTCTCCAAATAGAAATTTTTCGTTTAGAGTTTTAATAAAGTTGTTGCTATTACCCAGATATACCTAGTTCAGTTTTGGTATTGTTGGTGTGGGTATCGTCAATATCTAATTCTGAAGACATGAACGTATAGGATGATTTTTGTGTAAATATTTCTGATCTAGGTAAAAATTAGCAGCTAACTCTTCCCTTACAAATTTTCTCATGGTTTTTTACCTATCTTGACTATGACCTAAGATTTAATTCCGTTTTTATTCACTCTTTAGTTTACCGGGATTCAGGGTAGTGATACCCTCTTGCTTACATTCACTTATTAATATGATGGCTTGAGAATTGCCAAACGTACCCTTTAACAAAACTTAAGATTTACTTGTATCTTCCAATTCCTCGTGATTTTGCTAACATTGATTAATCGTTGATTAACCAAAATTATTCATTTCGTTAAAAAAGCTTTAGAAACGACCTTATAAACGACCTTCATCGATATCAATTGATTTAAAAATCAGGAATTTGAATTCAAGAACGTTAATTTTATTCTTAGCATATGTTAGACTATCAGTCATTTTGTAGCAGCAGTATTTTCAACTCTGACTAACATATTTTGGATATTTTGGGTCCAAATAATTGCATGATAACCAGCCCGCCATCTTTCTTCTCAAGAAGCAAACTAACCCACATTCCACTCATTTGTCATTACTATACATCAGAAGTGCTCCAATACATTGCTGGAATTTACCTCCTTGGATATAGGATTTATTTCTTTTACCTTGAATAGTAAGTATGCATTCAATTTTTTTCACAGGACCGTATCTATGATGCAGTATTGCGTTGATACCACTTTAATGATACAGGGCCCACGACACCGTGGGAACTTTGCCCCAGCTTTTAACCATGTAGCCTCGCTATCTGATAATTATTTTGTAGTATCAGATTTGAAATTGGAAGGCAGCACAGTGCTTTAAAAGTTCCATCGTTGGAATAGTCCCAAGATTGTAATACCTTATGAAACAATTGTTACAAAATCAAATAATATTTTGCCTTTTTTGAATTCTAACATTGAAATATAGAGGTGCGATAAAAGAAAATACAATACAGAAGCCATGGAGCGAGTCCGATTTTTACACAGAATATCTTTGCAACATGATTATGACAAAAACGACAATTTTAACTACCTTTTGCGTTTTTATTTAAGGAGAGGATTTTGGTTTTAAACTCGATTAGAAAGTACAACCACCATTATTTCTAAAACGAAACTTGTACCCAAATGGGAAATGCAATTATTCGAAGATTGTTGGTATGTTGGCAACAATTCCATTGCTTGCTCGTCAAACGAATACAATGCTGATGCTAATGGGGGGAATTAATCCACATGCATTTGAACAATAGACTTTTGGATTTTTTTAAGTTGGTGAATTTTTTGTGGATTTTATGAAATCAAGGATATTTATTACAAATGAAACAATCTTCTGGCCCATATCAGATGAGCTTTGCATGTTTCACTTACTCTGTCATAGTTAAGAGCACAAACCTACGATGGAACCAGTAACCTTTTGTGCAAAAGATCTGGTATCGCTAGTTGAATAAAGGCTTTGGAGCTGAAAGCACTGAATGGTCATTGCCAAGGAAATTCCATAAGTTTAAGAAGGAAGGATTCAACAAACAACCATTACAAAGAAAGATCATGGTCACTGTTTGTGAAATATGTACGTTTGTCAAATTTTCACCCAAGCCGGAAAGTCTGCTTAGTGATACTTAAAGCAATATTGAGGGGAGTGCGTTAGTTACAGGCCTTAAAAGTATATCAATTGATAAATTATGTACGGCGTTTGGTCAGTGCGAAGCAAATGTTACCGTGAGATCTTGAAATACTATAATGCGCTACACGAATTCTTGAAAATTAGTCTTGAAGAAGGGCATTTTGATTCGTGGGAACGAGTACGTATTATTTGATGCATGAAGCAAACGGAGAGCTTTGAGCAGTACAGATAATATGCCAGTTTGCCATCAAAATAGAAATGCCTGCTGCAAGTGGGTAAAAGCTAGTGATGCTCACATTAAGAAGAATAGATAAAATGGATAGTGAGAAAGATTCTGATTTGTTCTTTGCAAAAATACAAAAAGCCAACATTCATTGGTAAAAGAAAAATAAGTCAGAATTCACAATGCAGAAATATTTGGATGGCTGCCAATTAACTGCCATATCATACTTTACTGGAACTCTAGAAAACCAGTGTCATCAGTGTTACCATAAGATAATTGATCTTGCCAACAGACTGAGATAGAGATATGAATCCAACACGTTTAAAACTAGCGCATTGATGTAAAAGGTGCTTCTGACAAGCATCTTTGGTCAGGTTATTGGTGAGAAAGGCGTTGATACGTTAAGAAAGGAGTAAATTTTGGCGTTGATGTTAAAAGTTTGTTGGTAGAATTAGGCGTATTAAAAGAGCAGTGCAATTGCTTGTTTTGTTGAAATTTGTGAATTTTGAGGAGCAAGCTGAAAGCAAACTTCTTAACATCTTAATTCAAATATCTTTAATGATGATCAACTGGGGCACGAGCGCTTTTTTAAGAAGAAAATTGTTTTCGTAGGAGTTTAATAGTTTGATACACCTTGGATTCAATGTTTATCAATTTTGAGTTACTACATATAATGTGTGATAAGATTAATCATTAGCAAATAGGATACAACTTCTTTTACAAAATACGAGGAAAGAAAGCTCTTGTTTGGTCCATTCGTTCATTTTGACTTTGATTAAGGACATTTACCGATTTATCTGTTTAGTTTTAGGAAAATGGAGATGTGTTTTTGAACCTAATCTGTTAGAATTGTGCCTACCAAATATTGTTTTCAATATATTATTTTTTAAACAGAAAGACAAATAGTCTGGATGAATAAGATATATGAAGAGCTGTGTTTGAAATAGGAGATATGCACACTAATCTTACCTGTGAACTGGATTTTTTATTTTCAAAGGGATGTAAATAAAGGCCAATTATACGTTTGCTTTGGCGGATTAGAATATTTCTTTGTAGCTTCCAATTAGTCCTCTTTGCAAGCGTAGTGTACTATATTGTTTTGATTCAGTTTTTTAATTTCTGGCATGTTTGTATTTGAAGTAAACATTCAAAGTTTTAACAAATATTTTCTTTAGTTATTCCTTATCTTACATTTTTCTCACCAAATGGATTGAAACAATCGATTTATTTCGTAAAATTGCATCATTATTATTCTCCTTACATTTTATTAAATTGGTTGGCTTGCTGTTTTTCATTTGTTATTTCAGATTTTATCAGAGGATGACTTAAATACTATTTTGAAATTGCTCACTATTCTGTCGTTAATAATTTATTGTTTAATCTTATAAATACTAATCCTGAGCGAATAGATGATCTTGAGAATGTACTTTTCAATTCTTATCGAATACGGCTTTTATATTTTCTTGTTTGGTGTTACTAGTAAAAGATTAGTAAAATCCAAATATTTGGTATTTGAAAAATATCAAATATTTTTCAATATTTGAAAAGTATCAAATATTTTAAGTTAAAATATAATTTAACCTTAAGTTAAATATATTTCATAACTTAAGATTAAGTTGCAGTTAAGTTCTTGACCCCTTATCATTTGTTTCTATTGCAGATGCAGTAGAATTAGCTGTTAGTTGTTACTCTCTGTACACTTGGTCTTTTATCATATTTGAACGGGTTTTGCGGTTAGTTTCAGATTGTCTGACAATGATTGTAAACTCGACAAATTTTGTAAACAACGAGTGTTGATTCCATCTCCACATTTCATATTTTTGTTTCTGATATCACAGCGCTTGAAAACGCCTTCNAATATTTGAAAAGTATCAAATATTTCTCAATATTTGAAAAATATTGTTAAAAATATTTTAAATATTTTAAGTTAAAATATAATTTAACCTTAGATTAAATATATTTCATAACTTAAGATTAAGTTGCAGTTAAGCTCTTGACCCCTAATCATTTGTTTCTATTGCAGATGCAGTAGAATTAGCTGTTAGTTGTTACTCTCTGTACACTTGGTCTTTTATCATATTTGAACGGGTTTTGCGGTTAGTTTCAGATTGTCTGACAATGATTGTAAACTCGACAAATTTTGTAAACAACGAGTGTTGATTCCATCTCCACATTTCATATTTTTGTTTCTGATATCACAGCGCTTGAAAACGCCTTCAATTTCCAGACATCGGATGTGTTAGAACCCCCCAAAATTGCTCTGTTTCTTTAATTGGTATGTCTGCCCTTTTGAAATATGGGTCGATACCATGTCATTTGTGATACATTTAAACATCATTTCAGTGGTTGTTGCCAAAATCCTAATGACATTAAATATTATTACTGTTATTGGTAATATGCAGACTAATCGCTTGTAGTTTTTCGTATTTAATAATATTTTCTTATTTTTGTTTTTGTTTCAGTTTGCTTTATTATACTTTCACAATTAACAATATAAATATACTAAACTAAAATCTGTGCAAGTTAAAAAGCGGCTACCAAGTTTTATACTGCCAATAGGTTATGCAAAATCGTATGGAAAATCTAACTTTATCTGAACTAGTTTTGATAAAAGCTAGCTTTGGTTTAAGTCTGAAGTAGCTTTATTTTTGGTAAATTTCCAATGTCTTTGTTGATTAATAGAAAATCTCAAATTCCTAGGTTTCAGACCTCAGTGAATTGGAATCTGCCCGAGAACTTGTATTTTCGAAGCCGATAGTAACTGTTGGGAGATGCTACAAGCCATACAGGGAACATCACTCGGGTAGAGGCGAAGTAAGGGAGGACATACATTCTTCTATAGAAGATTATTATGTTATGATTGTCAATACTAGGCACCCACAAGTTACTGCATTGTTCAATGAAGCATTTGAAAAGGCGGAAAGCTATATCAAGCAGGGGAAAATTTTCCGTGTAACGGTAAGTCGATATTTTCTACCTTACCTTTTTACACAAAAATTACACAAAAACTTTGTTAGCAACATGGATCAGTGGCTGCATTGATATTTTATGTAAAACAGTGAAAGCCTGAAACCATCGATTAGACTTTTAAAATCAATATCTGGATGCAACTGACTCAGATATTTTTTGCAGTTTAATGTATCTACCGTTCTGTTACTTATCTACCAATGCCTTTTTATGGGAACTCTGGACAGTAAGCTTTACAGTTGCACCCATCCCCACTAATAAGATGTACAGAATCACAGATTTTGGTTTTGACCAGTGTTTTGTGCAAATTTTATGACTTGATTAAGTTCTTCTCTTTTTTTCTCCTTCATCCAGTCATATTCTGTGAAATATTTTCAAATAAAGCTTAATTTTAGATAGCGAACTCGACCAAGAAAATTACTGCTGCGTTTTACGAAAAGTGTATGTCAACGTCATTAAATTAAAACTTGATTCAGCGTTTGAAGTCAAACAAAGAAACGTTTACTCTGACGTGCAGTTTTGGTTTCTAGAAAATGGAGAAGAAAAACTGAATTAAGGTTACGTTCATGATTTGTTGGTTACAGGGTTTTACGGATTACTAAATGATAAAACTATATTGAAGTATCACAAATATCACAGGATGTCATTTCAGCAACATAAGGTCCTTGCAATCAGGATGGTTTGCAGAACCTTGGCCAGAGAACAACAATTAGAGAGAAGGGACATTTTGGTGGCTTTTTTATTTTTTCCAAGGCATAAATTTCACTTCGAAAATCAATTGAGGAAACCATAAAACTCGTTTTCCGATCGAGGCAATGGAAAATGGCGTCAGTAGCTGTCAACAAAATGAAACCAATTTTCAACAGCAGTCTCGATTTGAAAATTGGAAAATTTGGACCCTGCATAGTCAGTTTGTTCTTTTACATTAGTTAACTCTGAACTTTCGCATAAAGTACGGACATTTTTTAACGATTTTTTTTGCATTTGTAAAAAAATGTCAGTACTTTGCAAGATAATTTTCTGGAACAAGAGCTTCAGCCACAGCTCGACGGCGAGCCTTCTTCCTTATTCTTTGCCCTGGCTTTAGCCCAATATTCTTTACAGAAAATGAAGCAAAAAAAAAAGAACTGAAAAACGCTTAGATTATCTAAAACATTGCAATGTTCTTTATGAAAAATATATTTTCGGTGAAATAGCTGTCATATATATGTGTATATACATATAGATACATATACATATATATATATATATATATATATATATATATATATATATTCAGATAAAAGCAGAAAAGCCTTGAAAAATTATGTAGCTTCTATTTTTGCTCTGCATTTATTAGTTATGTACCACGATAAGACTAAAAGGTACAGGGGATTGGGTATGATATAATTTTGTAAAGTTTAAAGGGATTACTGACACCCCTCTTGACGACGAGTTATGGAGTTATTTGTTGTGTTTCTACTTAATTTCATGTTTAAAGATTTGTGTACTTTTAGAACATGTTTATGGAGTTGTTATCGTCAAGTAAATTTTACTCTTCTGCCTGACATTCGTAAAATGAGACTAAACATCTGTTAAAACTTCATATGCGGTGACCTGTACAAGCGTAGTTACTCTGGGCTGTGCGATTTGGGTAGCTTGTGTTTTATTATTTGTTGTTTTTGAAAACAGCCTGCTATGCAAAACACGTGAGCCATAAAAGTATGGCGAACGTATTTCCTTCGATTTTTTTTGAAAGTCACATATTAAGGCCCCAGTCATATTGTACTATCGATGATTGCACTTTGAGCTGCAGACATGTTACTTTATGTTTGATGTTAACGTACGTTATAGGAGATCAACTAAGATATTGTGGGTTAAAAATAGTAATACATGTGAATGGGGTTTTTGTCGTGCTGGAGATTCACAGTTAATTTTAATAGTAAGACCCAAGATGGATTCACAGTAACTGTCAAGATTTGGGCATTAGTAGAAAACATTGGAATGTATAAAATCATACTGGCAACTCCAGAGCTACTTTCTTTTTGGTTCTTCAGTGTACAGGTATTGCCAAGAGTTTACATTTTTTGCTGAAAGAACCCTATTTAGAAGAAAGGCCCTCGAGAAAACCGGTCGGATTCTTTTGCATTTCTCTGAATAATTAAGTTTGATTTGGTTTGTTGTTAGGTTTTTGTTCATCTAATACTTAATGTGTACTTGTCCTTTCTTCCCAGATTAAATTAAGCGAATCACTTCGGGTTTACTATATCAACGAGGTCCACGCCCCAAATGAACAAAATAATGCAACACAGGCAATGTTATGCGATCTTTATATCAGTCATGGCGTTGGTAGGCCATCTTGTGGTGATATGTGGTTTGGCTGTCATAATTCAGTTCAAACATGTATTTGGATAGTCTGTTTTCCCATTTGCTTGGTAACCGGTGTACCATTTCAGATATACAAAAAATGTGTCAAGTAAGTAGTCAGGCCCTTCTCTTTCCTATTAATGTTTTTGAAACCACAAGGAGAGCAGTTGTTTCACTGCTACATGCCCAGTTGACACATAAACTAACCCACATAACATTTTGAAATTATCTCTCTCTCTCTCTCTCTCTCTCTCTCTCTCTCTCTCTCTCTCTCTCTCTCTCTCTCTCCTCTCTCTCTCTCTCTCTCTCTCTTTCTCTCCCTCTCTCTCCTCTCTCTCTCTCTATATATATATATATATATATATATATATATATATATCTTTGCTGTGTATAGAGAACATTGATACCNTCTCTCTCTCTCTCTCACGCTCTCTCTCTCTCTCTCTCTCTCTTGCTCTCTCTCTCTCTCTCTCTCTCTCTCCCTTTCTTTCTCTCCCTCTCTCTCTTTCTCTATTTTTCTTTCTTTCTTTCTTTCTATATACCTCTGTAAAATTACCATTTTCGTAGGCATACTGACTCAACCAGTACCTGCTTGTGTGGATTTTTTCATTTGATGTATTAACACATTCATTAGCATCGAATTGGAAATCTAGGATTTTAAGAAACATTGCGAAAAAATATTCTACTTTTACTTAATGTTATCATTTTCCTGAATGCTGAATGCAAATTTGGAAACAAAAGAACTAACTTTGGCTATTTAAGAAATCCTACCGAATTTGAGGCTGTGGGGGCAATCTTACAATATTCGCTGAATTTGTGTAATTTTTGCTGATTGAGAATTCCCCTTTAATACACAGTACTAAGTCTCCCTGCCAGTTGAATTTGTTGGAAGCAATTGATATTCAACTTTTGTTACATTATCTTGGTCATAAAAAAGACACCCTGTTAGGAAAAAGTGGCTTGCTGTCTCAATCGTCCTTTTGTCTTCCTTATTCTTAAATTACTTCTCAGCCTCAAATCATTAATGAATAACATTTTTTTTACAACAATACTAAATAAAATACTAATCAGTAAATCGACATACAAGAATAATTTTTGAAGGAATAAGAAAAAAAAATATTTTTTTTTCAGTTCATGATTCGGCTCGCAACGACTCTGCACTAATTAAGCCGACATCATCACTTTCCACGAATAGTTTCTTTGCACATCTCGAACCCCTGATGCAGAGTAATTGGGTGCGTGACAGGCTGAAGCTTATGCGTATTCGCATCCACTTTTTAACAATGGAAGCCTCTTCTCCTCTTTTCTCAGCAACCATCTCCGCTAATCGATGATAAAATGATTGACATTCTTTTGACATTCCACCAAAGCATGAGAATACAAGCGGGGTGAAGCTACCTTGATCGACAGTGTTCACGTGTTTGTTGTAAGATCGTTTCTTCGCCATCTCATTTGAGCGATGAGCAGCATCTAGGGTTTGCGACAGGTACACTCTAGCGGTCGGGTTAAACACCTTGACATCCTTGTACGCTACCTGGCCCTTTGTCCAAAATCCTCTAGCTGCTACATCTACACGTGTGTCGTTCGTTTTGATCGCAGATGGCGGTAACTGTTCTCCAGTCAGTTCTTAAAGTACTGGTTCAATTGACACGTCTTTGCAACATTCGGCGTGCATTTCTTCAGTAAAATCACGCAATTCATTGTGTCGAAGTGATATAAATCCACCCTTTGGACAGGAAAGAGCATGTTCTAATCGAAATGCAGCTCCACATGCACAGTAAGGTGGTAGTCGTCTTAACNGTACGCTACCTGGCCCTTTGTCCAAAATCCTCTAGCTGCTACATCTACACGTGTGTCGTTCGTTTTGATCGCAGATGGCGGTAACTGTTCTCCAGTCAGTTCTTAAAGTACTGGTTCAATTGACACGTCTTTGCAACATTCGGCGTGCATTTCTTCAGTAAAATCACGCAATTCATTGTGTCGAAGTGATATAAATCCACCCTTTGGACAGGAAAGAGCATGTTCTAATCGAAATGCAGCTCCACATGCACAGTAAGGTGGTAGTCGTCTTAACGTTATGTTGTATCGGATATACAGCCCATCCCAAAACGATTGTTTATCGAGGAGAAAACCGTATTGCTTTATGGGAAGAGAAGACAGCCAGCTAGACGCACCCTTTTCGAGATTAGCTTCCAAACATCTCTTAGTAAGTTCATCAAGTAAATTATCTTTCACTGTATTAAGCTTTTCATCATTACGGTTTTGCTTTTGATCACGAAGCGTCTTGTATCTGTCAAGCTGATGATGTTCAACTGATTTGTCGTAAATAGTCTTGGGATTTTACTTTCTGAACCATAGCGTTAGTAACCTTCTTGAATTTTCATATTAAAAAACGCATCTTTCAGCCGGGTTGAAAATTGCGAGCCCGCCTTGTTTCACAGGCAAAGTAAATAATAGACGTTCATTATTATTACAAACATACCCATTAAGAATAGCTGGTAGAAATACAGTTCTTATTGCATCTTCCAGTGCCTGTAAGTCTGAAGAGATATTCGGAACAGTTCGCATGACATAAATAAACTTATGTTGAAATCTAAAGACGAATGCGGTATACGCAGAATGTGGGCATGTTTTGGCTATTGTAGAAAGTGTCGATAGCTTTGAGATCCATTCGTTAACGAGACTAGAAACGTATTCCTTCTTAGCCGCTTCAGAACCAACTATTGCTCCTAAATGGCGATTGCCGCTGGTAGTTATATTCACTCCTGCGGCCTCGAATTCGCGCGTAGCTTCCTCGAAATCAGACTCCTTTGCGATCAGCCAACTTTAACCTGGTTTAGGAAAATATCCGATTTTTGGACCATGTGGTGAAATATAATCGAACCAAGAACGAAGATCTCTGATTGATCTGATTCCGGTGAAATCATCAGCAAACGCTATTTTAGATCATAATTGATGGGGTATGTCGGTTGGCGTTGAATATAGCAGTGGTGTAATTCCTATGGCATACATGGCCATCGCAACAGAATCGCCTTGCTGGTGTTTGATAGCAATTAGTGACGTAAGTCGAAAACTCGGGACACAAGATGGAAAGATTATGCAAAGTAACTGCTCGGTTAATAGAGTTAAATACGTTCGATGCATCTATATGTAGAATCCCTTGGTTACAATCGTCTTCGAATAAATCAACAGCAGAGTGAACGGCGATTTCACACCCGGATTTTATACCGGCGCACAGTTGTAAATTTCCCGAGGCTTGGATAACGTCATTCCTGACGTTCGTCATAACGGCTTTTCCAACGATTCGGCGTAGGACTTGGACGTAACCCGGGATTCTTCTCAAGTGGAATTAGACGACACGAGAGATAAGCCTGTAGATTGACTGGATCGGCAGGATATGCGCAAAGCAGACGGGCAAATTAAGCTATCGAATTTCTGAAATCAACGGAGACATTTCCGAAAATTTTGCTACCAAGAACTTGCCTCCAGTCGTCCGCATCCAACCCCGATACTCCAGTGGCACCTTTTGTTTTAATGCAAGCTTTCAAAATAGCATTCTCGTCGATAGATTCATATATTATAGGATTTACAGTTCGTATGGGACCGCTCATTAAAAGATCGTCATTCAAGGGGCTAGAATCAGGGTTTTTTAAACACAGCTCATTCATGGTGTTTGCATCTAATGGAAGGAGGCCATTGCATTGCTCTTTTGAAAGTAGCCGCAGCGCACCGTTAATGTTACCCTTGATCATCTGCCTTTGAAACAATTCACCGACAGTTTTAGTTGATTTGGTTTTGGTTTTTGTAAGACGACTCTGAATTACGAGACACTCATCAACTGAATTTGAAACTCTCCTATTTTCCACATCTCAAGCCGCCTTTCTAAGGTCGTCCGATTTTCCTTTGCGGAGCTTTTAGGGTTGACTCGTTGCAAAAGTAAGTTGGATAAAAGCATAAGAATTTTCAAAGCAATGTCTTTAAACGGTGAGTTGTTATTCTACATGTCTATAGATTTTGTGAGTTTAAATATAAAGCTTTTTCCTATGCTTCCCTTCGGCAATTGAAACAAGTTTTTCCGCCAAACAGACATTTTATTATACGCATCGCAAATATCATCTTTGAATGATTGATCACTAGTTAACTCTTCAACTTGAGCTGGCGCTGCTTCGGCGAAGGTATCAGTACTTACAGAGACGACATATTCTTGTAGCAGTTTACACGTTCTCTGGTGATTCTTCAGCCCAGTTTGACTTTTGCAAACGCGTTGACAGCCACTGCATGAGTAAGCGTACGAGTTCGGGTTCGCTGACATCCCAGTTAGATGGCCTTCTCGGTGTTAAACGGCGATGAAAACAATACCGCACAAACGTAAACCAATGATAATCCATGAAAAAATACTGATGAATCTTTTTAAACCACTTGTGTGTCTTTATTATTCTTAAATTACTGCGTTTTGCCCAGTGGGCTCCCGGTGAAAAAGCTTTCACCCAAAAAAGAACACACTTTGAATAGAACGTTCAATATATGACCTACTTTTCTTTGCAAACTGAAAGAAGAGTGAATTCTTTTTTTAATAAATTACACATATAAGTAGTACAAGCCAAGTGTTAGATTAACAGCCTAATATGGAAGAGATTGCTCGTTTAAAACTTCGCCATGTTCGAAATTTCCTAAAAATATTGCTCACAATTCGTTTCACTGTTATAACAGGCAGAGAACTAAACTTGTTTGTATTTTGTGAGATTGTCACATCTGAACCTATGTTCCGTCTTCCCATCTTCATGTTCTTGATTGATTTCAGAGAAGAGTTTGTAACTTTATGGGTCCAAATCTTGCTGATACTCTAGCCTTCGTCTCTTCGACGATATTTGGTATGTCTTACTCGTTTCTGTAGGTATTACAGTGGAAAATTGTCTGGTGAGCTTCCTCATCTCAGTTTGTTGCACCCCATATGAATCGTTTCTCTCAAGGCTTTCATCCATTTTTTTCTTCGTACTGCTAGGGTGTGGGAATCATTGGCTTCCGAGTGTTTTCTTTGGTCATATGCTTTAAAGGTTTTTAAGGCTAAGGTCAGCTCTTATCTCCTGTTTTAACTCTTTTGTTCTTTCCCTGGTATGATTCTTAATCATTTGTTACTATCACATGGAGATTAATGTTAAATAGTTTCATTGAACATAGCCTTGGGTGTCTTAGCAAGACATTTATGTAGGGTACGGTCGAAATTTTTAGGCACATTGGTGCCGTAGATTCCTAGTTAAGCGCTCCAATTTTAATGACAAAAATTTGTAACAGTATATTACATGGTTTAGTTTGGGCACATATCCATTATAATTGCATTTTGTTTTTGTTTGGTTTTTGTTTTTATTGTTGTTGTTGTTGAGTGGTTAGTTTTGTTTTATTTAGGGGTGTGCGAGAAAGTGAATCCAAACAAGCCTTGCCAGTCCTGTATCATCCAGGCCCAATTCAGTTTGGTAAGTTACTTGTCGATTAGCAGCCGTTCGTCGAATCTCTTTAGGTTTCTGTTTATGCATATTATGTGTATTTTGCCATCTAATTCCAACTGTTCCAAAAACACTTTGCTTTTCAATACAAGCTAAGTGGTAACAAAAGTAAAAGAGCTGGCTTCTTGATTGAACTGTATCTTTAGATATTGCCTTATCTTTTCAGAAATTTTTCCTTCAACACAAGTTTGGAAGGGTTTGACCCTTGTGTATCTTTATATCAAAATGAATGCTGACTTCATTTAACATTAAGGCATTAAATTTCTTAATCATTCATTTGTGGCTAAATTTTGGGTGTAAGCAAGAGTACGCAAGCCAAACACTAATGTTTTACAAACAAGGCATGGTGCTTCATTACATACTATTGAATCAACTAGAACAAATAGCTTTATTGTAAGCAACGGCAACACGTTGAAATTTAACTTTCTAAAATAAGCAAGGGTTGGTAGTTTTTCCTCGCTGAAATAAACAAATTGATTACCCATGTACTGAATTAGATTTATTCCAATTTCAAAGTCTTTGAGCATAGAGCATAGTGTTTGTCATCAGAATGGTGTGACACAGTGACTCCCCAGTGAGGATCAAAAGGCTTAAAATACATCTAATCTATACGTACGTTTGCAACTAAGACTTTTTAATTGATATACTTTTTTGGTCCACTAACTTCCTTTTTTCCACAACCTTAACTTAACTTTCACAAATGTTCATAACTTATTGTAGCAGACATTTAAAGGATTTGATGGCCCTCATATTTCTATAAATATTACATAATTTGTTGTATGTTGGTTTTGGGTTTTTCAGCGTGCCTTTATTTACCGTCGCATGTTAATGACCTATCATTTAATTGTTCGGTTGTCCAGATATTGGTTTAAAAATACAAATTGTGGATGTCTACTTCAAGTGCCACATATTCAGAGCTAAAAGCTTTACATCTAACAAATTACTTTTACACTGGCCTGCAGAGTTTTAGAGGTCAAGCATGTGATAGCTGATTCTAGGGTAGTTTGCAATCCAGATTTCAAAAATTATACTCATTTTGTCCAATCAGGTCAAGTTTTTGGGATACGGGGCTGTAAAAGAATTGTTTTCAACGCTTGTTTAGTGTGATTACCGTTAATTTTGGATTTCATGCTTGACACAAAGCATGCATTTTATCTACCAAACTTCAGAAAATAAAGCTTATGCATTACACAAGACCTAATCATGGATGAAGGGCCTTTTAAGTGACATTTTCCTGTCCCGAGTAGCCACCACGTCTCGTTACAAACACAAACAATAGTCCGGAAGAAAGTTCACATCCCACCGGCCATGGTAACTTTATTCCATGACACGAATGACCTGGTTGAACCGGTCGCCTTGTTTCTTACTTAAGTCTCCACAGTTTTGAGGGAAATAGTCTAAGTGGGACCGTAGAAAGTGCATTTTGACTGACATGCGAGCCCCTAATTTTTGAAAGTTCTTCAAGAGTTCGTCGACTTTCCTCTCCTATTCTCCACTCCAGTTGTTTCCAAGAAAGATTGTAATTACTGATTTATGCGACAGCCAAGCAGACAGCTCAGCTGCACCCAGCGCATCATCGAATATTAAGTCCATCATGAGTTCCCGTATCTGAGGCCCGTCGAAAATGCCAGGCTTTTTTTTCATAGGTTACTCGAGGAAACTTTCGGAGGAAACTCCCGGTGAAGGAGAGTAAACTCTCAGTCTTCCCCGACCATTGCCTTTACAAAGTTCTTCATAGTCCTAGTTTGATATGTGAGGGAGAAAGTAATATCTTGTTTGGTTCAACAAGAGAGCGAGACTGAACATTGTGCGAACCAGGTGCCAACCCATGTCTTGGCCGCCATTCTTGTCTGATGTAATGTTGATCATCAGCCTGACTGTCCCACAAATACAGAAAGCATGCATACTTTGTGTGGCCATCCTATAGTCTTAAAACCAATCCAACAACCTTGAGATCTCCACAGATCATCCAAGCATGGTCATGGTAGTTCAGAACGGACAGCAAGTGATAAATGTTGTGAATGAATGACTAATTGGAATCGAAGAGTATTTATTTCCATTATGAAGGGAGAACTACCTTGAGACTTCTGCTGGACGAGTCAACGGAAATTCTCCATTCTGTAGCAACATAGGCCATTCCCATTTATTTCATCAGATAAGCAACATGGTCCATCCTTATTGATTTCATCAAATAAGCAATTTTGTTGCAGTACACCAATGACGAGTCTCCCTGGGTTGTGAAGAACTGGCTAAATTCTCTTTCACGTTCCCTACACCAGTAGAATGTTGTTCCAGGTGCCAATAAATTGTTCTCACGAAGACGAGAACTCAAAAGCTATTCCGATTCTTTTGAGAGGTTTAGGTCTCGTGTCAGGTCATTGAGATCTGCTTGTGTTAAAGGGACTGGCCGGTCATTGATTGAAAATATTTTACCAGATTCGAAAAATTGTTAATAAACTGCCACACATGAGGGATGAACTACCAAGCCATCGGAGTTTGTGGAGTTGACTAAGGTCTTTTTGAGTTTCTTTACCTGTTCTGTGTATTAACTTTTATTCCTTTTGCTTTCATTATTTCTCAGTTGGGAATTTGTAATCTGTTCATTATAGTGAATTCAAATTTTTTGTGTTGTAGGTTTTAATTTATTTAATTTGATGTATCCGCCTGGCACAGTGCTGACAACTTTTACACATACTACCCAGCCTGCTCCAAATCAAGGATTACCTGAACAGGGGTATACTCCTCATGGATATGCTCCTCAGGGATACCCTCCACAGCCATGGCAAGGTCAGACTTACCCTGCTGCAGCACCATACTGATTGGTGAAGATTACAGAAATTGGTATTGGTGAAAATAAAGAACTTTTTTTGCAAATAAATGTTTTATAATTTAAATCCTATGTCATTCCATCTACTTGTTATGTACTGGGCTTACTTTTTCTTGTTTCACTGTTTGTAAGAAGAGCTCTGGGTGGTTAATCCCATAAAGCCATAACAATGGAGCAATAATGAGAAAATAATGGTTATTCTAAAGATTGAAATAAAGGAACACAAGGCTGTAGTCAGAGTATGATAATTTCCCTTATCAATATACTTGTTACTCTTACCTTGTGGTATTAATAGCTATGAAGTCTTAGCCAGCCACCAGTTCTGTTGGTACATTTATGTGCCTTGGGGATATTGTATGCCCATGTTTCCTTTATTCTTTATTTTTTCTTTGTAGCTTTTTAATGACTAGACTCAGACCTGTAGCCACACGACAGATGTAGTTTTACGTTGAACTAAACTGAAACCTTCAATCATTGACTTGTTATCTTACTCTAATACGTAAGATATTAGCGTCAGGTTCCTCAGCTTTTGCAGACCCGATTTTTATTTATCGGCAATAGAGAATACGACGAAAGTACAAGAAGTTTGGGTCATATAGAGTGGTATGATTAACGTTTCCAGAGTTGTAGCATGGACATTGGTATAATAGGAGTAGAAATAGTTTACAGTATACACCATCTTTATCGTTATGATACCACGACCTATCCACAATTGTATTTTGGGGGTTTATTTAAAGTAAATAACAGTGAAAGTGACAGTACTTAATTTATTAGAGGTTTTTTTTCGTTTTCTTTTTGTCACATGTATTGCCTTAAAGAAACCAAAAATTCTCAACAATTAAGGGTTTTCGTGAGATATTTTTAGGCCGATTATTTGTGGGAACCATTTTTCACAAGTGTAAAGTAAAGCAGTGAAAAATGGTTAGGGTCTAAAAGTAGGGTCTTGAAATTGTGATGAAACTATTTTTCTAGGATAGAAAAAATACATATCATATTAATACTGGCGTAAAGGCATATATATTTTTCATAATAATAGTTATGTGCTTCTGCTAATTAATAAGCAAAAGGGAAAATAAATGTTGCCTTTGAAGCAAAACTTTTAGGTTTACAGCAAAAAATTTTCATCTGCTTACCTGCCTAGCTAGCTCAGTTAATAGAGCTGGAGACTCTACTTCAGGGTTCTATGCTCTACGTTAGGCGTTCTTTTTTTCATTAAATTTCATTAAACATAGAGTGAGCGAGAGGAACCAACTTTTCATTTAATATTTAGGTAATTATTTTTTTTTAAATTTAAAATAAAAATAAAAATAAACAAAGATAAACAGAATAAAATAAATAAACAGATTCTGTTTATTTTGCGGAAGATATCACAGCAGTGCTCCACGGTCTTCTAAAATCAAGTCTGTTACTCACGGAAAAAATTTTAGAGGGGAAGGAAGGCAATTTTAGAGAACGTTCTGAGTGTGCTGGTCTGAAGAGGTTATTTTTGTGCAATGTTTTGTATATTTTATTTATGCTCCTATACATGAATTTATGCTTCTATACACGATTGTATTGTACTCCACATATTTTACGTTTTGGCTCTTAAGATATAAGATTTTGATTACTGAAATCGTTTTATTGGAATACAAAATTTGTTTTGATAATATTTTTGTGAAATGTAGTGAACGCGCCTAAGCTCCTCAGGCAGGGTGTCTTCAACATTTAATTGAGGGAAAAACTAGTGTCAATAAAAATTTGTCAAAAAGTTTAACCTAGTGCCGATGAAGCTTGTGTTGATAAAGATACCTTGCATTAGCTCAGCCACCACAATACCAAACACAATCATCAAGCGTAGATCTCATCTTTTGGCATCGGTATAAATTATTTTGAATTGGGTTAAGAATTATTGGGTTATTGGGTTAAGGAACATGACAGCAGAGTTTGTCACAGAGAATCTACAATAGGATATCTCGAGATAGAAAGACAATGATAATAAGCAAGAGTTTGTAATCTAACATCAACAGAAGTTAAATCAGTATAAACTACTATATGTTCCAAACCTTAAGCTCTTGTATATCACACATTGGTTTTGGTGTGTGTTTGTTTGTTTTAGTAATGAACTTACGAATGAATTTTATTAACTTATAAGTAGAAGTTATCGTATCTCACCTGTGTCTTGGCAGTCCCAGCCTCAGGCAGTCCCAAATCTTTTCAGCTTCCTTCCTCACTCTTTTAAATGTGGTAACCAAAACAATTAGTTTTCGACAAAATATTTACTTGAAAATATTATTTAAATCTGGATAGAATAGTAGGGACTATAACTGGGATTTTTTTTATTTGATAATTAAATTTACCGACTTGGTAGACCAAGAATTTTGCAGCACCTTTTTGAAGGTAACACCAAGTTTCCACCCCCATACTCGTTTCAGGCGTTTTTAATTCTAGATTTTTGTGACAGGTGTAAGTTGTAGATTATGCTTGTTTTTTGTAAGTTAACTGGACTGGTAGGTGAAGAAAAACATCGGAATTCAAGGACATTTGTGTGGTTTATGTTCACGATTCAACAGGAATGTCAAAAAACCTATGCTTCCCTCCAGAAGTATTCGGTGGTTATTTATGTCTAATTTATTTTTACACTGAAAATAAAGCACTAAACACAAAATACACGGACTGTACTACCGTTTTCTTTCACATTTAACTTTTAGGTATTTAATATACCATTATTAATTCATACTACTTTTCCTATAAGTCTGCCGTTCGGTTCATGTAGAAATTTGCATCACTTTCAGCATTAGTTGACAGTGTTTTTGGCAATATCACAGATATTTATCGTGCAAAGGGGGTCGATTTTCGATTTAGAGGTGCAGGTGGAGCTGGCAAGCGCTATCGACTACTTTTTGCATTAACATTTGTATGGCGATGAAGTTGGTGATATTATATCGGTACTTTCACCAGAGCTAACAAAACATTTGATATTTGATTAGTTAATTCAGTTTTTATTACACGGTTTGGTTGAATACTGTGATAAGACTTGGAATCAATGGATTTATTAGTACTCATAGGTTAGAATTCTCATGACATCATTCCATACTTTTTGAAACTCATTCACCCGGAGATAAATTACTAATAATACAAGGTGACCACTCTTGCTGGAAAAGTTTGCAAGCCGATAAAATTTCTCTCGCTTATCTTATTCTTTTTCCATATTTTGCTTTTTGCGTACAAACGTAGGATCCCCATGCAGTCTGTCGTTTTGGTGAGATGCTATGTAAAACATGTAGGTTTGCCCAAAATAGGCTGGAGATTACTTGCTTCAGCTTTGATCTGTAAAAATTGTAAAATCAAGGCCGAAGGCAAAGATTACACTTGGGGGCAATACATACAATGTTATACGTGATAATTAAGAAGATTAAGCGATTAGACGTATATTTATATAATTCATGATACCGTGACATACCATATTCTATCATCAACATTCAGCCTCAGCAACTCTGATTACGATGTCCATTTGCTTCCTGAACTTTCAATATTTTACAATAGTTAAAAAACAATTACTTTTTCAAATTCCTGCATAATCAGGGTAATTATCATGTTTTTAGTTTTTAGAAAGTTGCAGAAACGTATCACACAAATGTAGTGCAAAGGCTTAGGTGGTAGCAGAGGTTACAGGAATCTTTATTTCTCCATGATGTTTTGACAGTAAATAAGTTACCTGAAATTATTAACGGATTTAAGGGGGAAAGATTCATCTGCAACAGTCTTATGCGCACAAACTTAGCTACCCCTTTCAATAGACCGAAGACAAAGAGCTCAGACGTGAGAATTCGTAGTCCAATTTTTTCCGTGAAATTAGCTACTTCCAAGAGTGAGAAGGGCTTTGATCCTTGCACTATGGATTACTCATGCTTCATAGAGATGACCTGTGACGAAACGTCCACAGAAAGCAGGAGGGAAGCTATATATATTTATTTTCTTGCATAATCAGGGTGACTAGCTCACAAATTTTCCTTTAAAAAAGTTACAATAGAAAATTAATTATAGTGTGTAAGGAGGCTTTTGGTTTTAGAAAATTTCTGAAGTTCATCACTGAAATATGGGGGTAAAGGCTTGACAAGTAGCCGAAGTCACACATACCATAAACACTCCAGCAATGTAATCTTGAAGTGGTTGCCTAATTTCTAGTAATTTCTGAAAAATAGTTAAATATAACGTAATTATTATGTACTGGACACCCTGTTCTCCAGTTCATCTCTTTTATCATAGCATTATTGCCTTTCGGTAACAAAAGATGTAGAATTTTGAGAACACCATGCGTGTAGACATGGGGTATGTTGATACTTAGTGAAAATTTGTGGTGGCAATTTTTAGCTTTGATTCCTTTTTTGTGAAGTCTGGTTTGTTGTCTTGAACGTAAGTCAGTATTTTTGTACAATCTTGTCGTTTTCCCATTTTGCCTTTTACTCGCAGTCATTTTACTTTTTAACTTTTTACCAGTATTGTTTAATGCAGGCAAGGAGAATATTTTTTTACCCTTTGATTGTTATACTGGTTTTTCATGTTAGTATTTCCATGCACGATCTATATTTATTTGAATTTTACTTTTTGTCAACTCATCGTAATATGCCTTAACAGAAATCTGATTTGAATTAAAACCGATACTGAAGTGATTTGAATTAACACTTATGCTGAAAAGAAGAAAATGTAAAAAGAAGGGTCTCATTTTGTAACTCACTAGCATTACAACTCAGTGTAAAAGAGCGTAACATGAAACGACAAGGTCCAATGCTGTCACTGATGAGAATTTTAACTTATGTATTTTTAAATAGAAATATCGCATTTACTTTTTCGTCTTAGAGTTTATCTAGTTGTTTAAAAATAAGTATTATTAGTACTTTGTCATTGCTCTGAAAATCATTGCTTACAGATACAAGTTTGTATTCTCGCTGCAGGGTGCTAAGTGTAAACAGTCATATAATTTATCTACTTTTCTTAGTGAAAAAAGTTGAAAATCTTAGTTGTAAATTAGAAGGCAGTCATAGTCACAAAGTAGAGTTGGTGACAGAATAGATTTTCTGAAAGTGCTGTAATGCATAGAGGTTACTTGTCTCGCGTCTAACAGGTCGGTCAGTAGTCCCAGTAAAGTATCTCGGTCATTTTGTTTAGTAAAATGAGCTCTCGTAGTTGGGTTCTTAACTAGATACCTTTGCATAGCTACCATTGACTGTAATACGCTGTCCTCGGGCATCTTACCCAGATCAACATGTGTAGAATTATCTGGTCTATGCTGGTTTGCGGCATGGTCCGACCAACTGTTTGATATTTCTTTTCCTTTTATGTATATTGTAAATGCCCGCCCGCAAGTTTACTTTTAGTGATTTATTTTTGTATCACAGTAGTAACAATAGTGGAGCACTTAACAGCTTTTCCATTGGACTCCAAAAAAATTTCCATTTTATTGCACCAAGTGTGTCTTATTTTCAGGAGCCGATATAATGGGCGGTGTTAGTGACTTCCCTTAATACCAATTCGGGCATTTTTATTCAAAAGCAACCCATTTGAGCATAAGCATCTTATTTTTATGCCTGAACCAATTTCTCTGTCCATTGCCCTGTACCTTTTGTCATGTTGAAACCTCTTGATAATGAAACTACACGTTTCAATTCTTCCTTTGATTTTTCAGTAAAAGGAAGAATTGAACAACAACTGTGTACTGACACTAGTGGAGTTTATGGACGTTTCTTAAATAGAATCGCCAGGATACCCTTCAAAGCAGTTTAAACCGCCAGATTTTCAACTATAAATCTAGTATGCATGGTAGAAATAAAGTAGCTATACACACCAGTTCATACTATTTTTAGAAACATTAGGTATTTCTATGATGTAATGTACTTTCAAATGCAAAATCATACGACTATCATTCTTGCAGACTTAGCTTATTGCAGAGAGTTTTTACATGACTTTACTTAAACCATGACCATCAGTGTCATGGTTGCTCCTCTCATACCCCTGGAGGAGGATGTATCTTGGTAATCAGAATTTCAAACACAGAAATGGTGACTATATTAGTATAAAAGTTGCTGTGCATCTAAGCATGTACTTTTTGACATTGCATAAATGGTAAGTGCGCCAAGTCACTGTTTTAGCCTTTTGTACTTGACTGCAGGTGACACGCACATGCACGCGCGCACAGACACACTACACCCCTACCCCCAATGTGATTGAGAGTCACCCAAACTTTTCTACTTTTACTCTTTGGATAAACTGCATGATAGTCATTTGTACGCGACGGCCGATCATGCAGTTTATCCAAAGAGTAAAAGTAGAAAAGTTTGGGCGACTCTCAACGGTAGTTTTCTCACCCACCCCTGAATTGCATAATGCAATACGAGACGACTTTTGTTAACTTTGGGTTGTCTTGTTTCTTCGCATCTAAAACATTTATAGGTATTCCTATCAAAAATTTTTTTACCATTCTGATAATACAGTAATATGAATACACTAGCATTTTAAAGCTTTTTTAAGACATTAAGCAGTGTAGAAAAAAATATCCTGAAAATATCTTAAATTTGCGTACAGCCCCTCACAGCTTTCAGTTAGCCGGCACCTTCAAACATGGCATCAGGTCACAAAAAACCCTTCCAAGATATTTTTTTAAAAGAGAAAAGTGTAGCGTTCTTAATAACGTAATTAACCCAACTTTTTAGTTAACAGTTGTGTTGATCTTGGGTATGTATACCAGTAATGAGTTGTTCTTATGATCAGATGGACAAAATGAGATATCCCCATCCAGCTGATCCATCAAATATAGCTGTACTTCTGTGTTTGATATGTTGAACTTCTCTTGCTTAATGTTGATGAGAACTCTGGTCTCTGGAAAAATTAATCCCCGTTTTTTAAGATCAGTTACGTTTTATAAATACATGTAGGGAAGGTAGGGAGGTCTTTTTATATTTTGAAATCCTGTAAGTGAGAAGCCAAGCAGGAAATGTGGTAGCGTACATAATCAGCAACGCCATGGATATCTTGATGGCCTGCCACTCATGTGAACACATCATCCATCAAACGAAGGGTGACTTGAAGAAAAGTTTCTTCTCTCCATTCTTTTTTTTTATTGGATGCTTATTAGCTTTATTATCGTATTGTGCCTTTTTGAGAGTGAAGCACTTCAATCGATTTACGCGCTTGGGAACAATATGGCTTTTCGCCCGGTCTAAGTAATAACGTAAAGAAAAAGGGAATTAAATAGTCACTGGAATGTTTGAGCTGACTGAGACTTTACAATTGCATTGGTCCAATTTATCTAGGTGTGCACTGACGGACCGGATTCTTTATTTAAAGAGAAGCTTTCGTTTCCCTACTTTTGCTTTTGAGGGTTGAATCGGAATTTTCGGCCAGCAATAAATGGTCAAATGTATATAATTGGAACAGCTTAAATTGATGTAAAATAATCCCGTGGCTCTTAACGGAGCTTACTTTTACATTGGAGTGCATTTCTGTGTCGTTTTTCCTGCATCGCTCAATACAACTTAGCCATTGACATTGTAGATGACCCCGCTTACAAGCTAACTCGATGACGCTTTGGTCTTGAAAGCCAGAGAGTTTTATCACAATCATATTTGTAATAATATTCCCCAGTTTGTAATAAACTCAAGTGATCTTGAAACCTCTCCTAACCTTCCTTACCATAGGTAAAGTCTTGCTCTGAAAAGGAACACCTTGAATAGCTGTGTTAAATGAGCAGACCAAAAAAAAGTTAACAGATTAACCTGCCGGAGGGCGCCATTATCCTGAACAGATCCTGGATTCTATGATTTAAAATCGATGTGAAAGATGAATATTAAGCTAAAAAGACCTAAAATCGACAACAATCTAAGAAAAAGCATGAATGAAATCACTAAGCCTATCGTTTTATTTATATGATTAGCATGACGAGAATAAAGCCAAAAGACTATTTAGATTTCTTTTAGAAGAAATATCGTTAAGAAGTACCATGCAGTCTAAGGTTGACAATAAAAACGAATAAGACGTAGATTAAATAAAAACTAAGTGTAAGGAAATATGGTTTACCAAGGACTCAATAAATATCTACAGAGCTGGAGAAACGGACCAAGTACAAGACGCAAAGATAACTAGGTCGTAAATATGAACAGTTAAATTTGGTTAAAAAGGAAGATACCCAGGGACAACGGGTCTGACAATATCGGCATGTGGGTCAAGGTTAGAATCAAGATTCAAAAATGTAGCTTTTGGTAAGCCTACTGATAATGAAGTTTTTCGCCCTGAAACGCTTTTTTTTCTTTTGTCGATCAGTTAGATTGACAATAGCGATGCTCAAGCCATGTAAACGTCCACCCTCACGCGATAACTTAGACCCCCTCATTTGCTCAGTTGTTTGTGAAGTGTATGATGAGTGTTGGAGTTATTCTATCGTTCTATCGGATGCTGAGCATTGGACAAAACGAGACCTGTTGACTCATGCATACGATACGAGAAAAAGCTACAAAAGCGAGTCTTTGCTATGAATATTATACAAGAAAGGTCGAGACTGCAACCACAATTTGAATTACCTCTATTGCCTCTAAATCTCTACTGCTTCGTATATATACACGGTATAAATCATAACTCCATTATAGCATGGGTGTCATTTTTCTTGACCCGTACACAAGGCTAATTTTGACAATAAATGAAATTGGACTCGTTCTTGATAAATGTAACTTCACAGCCACCAATGTTTTACCTCTAAGTACAGTTTTACTGGGTTTTAGGGACTTTTTTTAGTCTTAATGTTTTCAGTTTTTGTTACAAAGTTGAGTTATTAACAATTTAAAAGGCCTATCCAAACTCAAAATAAGGAATTGAAAATTTGTTGCAAGGTCCCATTAATATCCCATTCTGATGGTGTGGCTAGAAAAAGGGCGTTGCTTTTATCCAGCTGTTACTTTCTCGTAATACAAATAATTAACCCAAATAAGAACTTGGAATTGTCTTGCCTGAATTTCTACCTCTGAACAATACAGTAACAGTCTGTCTGACGTGACAGTACTATAAAATTATGTTTTTGAACCTGTAAAGAAAGGCAATTTGAACTGGGTTGTTCAAACTACAAATTGTATCTCTTCTGGGAAACACGGTGTGCACGGAAGTTATTTTGGGGTGGTAGGAACCAGAATTTTTAAAACCGGCATATTGTATTGAATCATCTCTTCCTTTTGTGAGGGGCAGCAAAATTTTGGGGGTTTCAACTAGTGGCACAGCTTTCACGTTGTGATTTTACGGCAAGAGCTGGTTGTTGGTAGTCACTTTTCTTGACCTGTCTATGTTCTGCTGTTTTAAAGAAACAGAAACCATGGATGAAAAGTGTACCCGCGTGAACATATCAAGTCGGAGGGCAATAACTTTGAAATTACCATAAATGAGAAAATTGTTATTATGGTACTTGATAGGAACTGTTTGTGTCTTTCTATTTTTGTTCTTTCCTGCCATTTGGACAGTGGCCATTTGTCCCAGATGTAACTGTGTTGCCCATGTAGAGTAGAGAAATCTTTAAAATCATTCCAGAAAACCAATCAAGAGCCTCCATTCATCTGCTTTGTACGACATCAGCATATAGATATATAGATTAAAACGAAAAATATCTGGACAGAAATTATAAAAATCCTTTCTCAAAGAACCGAGTGATGGTTGCTTAATAGTTATGGTACCAAGCGAATGTTGTCTTGGAAGCTGGAAGCCTGTATTTTGTCAGTCTTAAACCAAGTAAGTGTGCACTTCCTTTTGCATTGGTTACATTCCAGACCAAGTTCAACTCGATTAAAGATCCTAGAATTCCCTGTTGTTTGTGCTTCGTAGTCTGCATCCATTTCATTAGTAACTCCAGTATAAGATATGACTTCTTCTATCTCAGGTGGAACAGGTAGAGGAATAATGTGAGAATGTGAACAAGCCTTACCACTGAAAGAATATTGGGTATATTGTGCAATTTTTAATCTTGTTGAATCCAGCTACTTTGGTCATAAAAAACACCAATCATTATGGTGGTTCATCTGCTCCTTTCATACCTTTCGTACTCAACATAGCAAACATTTAAGTTTTCCAACTGAGGATATTTGACTTTTACTTATGTAACACTTGTTATCTTCGTGAAATGCAAATACCTAGTCCTGGCCTCCCATTTTGCAACCAAAGAAGCTAAATAGCAGCGCTACAGCAGTAGAGTAATTCTCTAACAATTTTAAGGGAAAAATAGCCCGCGGCTTCTACAATGTATATTTGGTGAATTTATGCAGTCTCCAGAGATATTTACAATCCAAAAAGAAAGAATTTATTACTTTTAGCATTTAAGTCGATGTTCAATATGACGAAAGTATTTTCATTGGGAATGAACTGCGACATTTGTGTTATAGAACAGAAGTAAGGACTCCGTATAACTTGACAACCTGCTGTAATAGAGACGAATGAAAAACATAAACTGAACTAATATTTTATTGGAATCATGCATGTCATTGTTAGTAAAGATATATCCATGTATTAATTTCATAGTCCGCTTCTTTATTTATCTCTATACATTGATCACACACACTCAGTCAACACTACTATGGATACTTTTGTTTGGTAAACAATCGATCATTTTTTGCAGATTTTTTATTTGAAGTACGTGATACACCTTCGTATTTTGCTTAGGCTACAAAAATAAATATTTTATTTAGCATCACCTGAAATTTTGATTGCAAAACTTTGTAATCCATTTTTATGGAATGAACTACCTTGCTTCATCTTTTCATTAGGATCACAAATTAAAAGCTTGGTATCATATTGTGATAGGTAATCTAAAATTTTCTTTAATTGACCATAGAACTCATGGTCTTGTTCACTGGCCTGTTATGTCGGTACTAACGTTGGGATATTGGAAAAATCCCATTGACTTGTTTGAAACTGCATATTATTATGTGAGTCATATACTACGCCCCATTATGAGAGCTGGGAGCTTCATTTCCAAGTACAATATCCTTGTATCAGTTCCACGACACTTTTAGGTGATTTATTAGTTTTTATTTCGTGCCCAGTCTTTAAAATCAAGAACATATAGCAGTTTCATTGTAGATAGTAAATTATAATTACCTGTACATATTTCTGAAGTTCTTATCCTGTAAAAATATTCATAAATATATAAACAAATAAATAAATAGAGTTTCTATTTACTGGTGTTTCTTATTCCATGAGCTATTTTTCACTGTGATATTACTTGCATAGACTGATTGTAATAATGCTTATAGATATTTTTGGATGACAAATTGTTGTCTGGATATAAAGTTGCTATCGACTCACATCCAAATGTGTCATAATTAGTTCATTTTAAGTTACTCGGAATCTTCCAGTCCTAAGACGATTTGGAGAATTTGTAGACCGTCGTTCGGATTAAAGAGTATAATCTCATTTTCACTAGTAGAAAGTTTTAATTGTAGTGGAATTTGGTTTAATAGGTCAAAGTTTCACCAATAATTTTAATTTCTCTCTTACACCAGTAGATTGCAGCTTAAGGAAATAGCCACAGGAGATAATACAAAATCCATTTTTGTTGATTTTTTTTCTTATCTGGACCCTTTGCCTAAAAACTGTAGTCTTTTGTAATCCTTAACTGATCAGTAAATATTCATTAATTCGTCAGTTAAAGACATCTTTTGTCTTCCTTTGAGCTGTATAATACTTTGCGGGATAAGTGGCAAAAAAGAGACCTCTGTTTACTAATTTTTAATAAATCCTGTATGAAAATAACTTTTACGTTTAGCCAAAACTATCAATATTATCATTTTGTTAGAAACTATGTAGTAGGTTGAAATGATGTTTGTAATGATTGTACCAGAATTATACTGATTGGTACCGAACTGTATAACAAAGATTATCACTTTGTGTGCTCTTGTACATAAATTTTATACTTTGGTACCACATATGTGAAGGTACTCTTGAAATTTAAAGCCAATAACACAGTTAACAAATGAACACTCTCTCTCCCCTGACTGTTACCTGGTGATACCAAGGGAAGAATAACATTCAGAACTAAGCACTAGCATTTAAAATTGTAGAGAATTTTGTCCAGTTAAGCACAAGTTGGTCGGCCTATAAACCTGTTTATGGATGCTTTTATTTTCCTTAGATAAGACTTAATTTCATATTGGATATTTTTAAATCATTTCAAAATCTGGGCAAATTTACACAGGAACAATTCAGATAACAATCATAGACTTTGGGTTATTCATAAAATACACAGGCACATGCTAAACACATACTCAATGCGTAACACTTCTTTTACTGCTTTATTCAGATGAAATAAATCTCCGACTAATAACCAATAAAGAAACAAGAGGGGCTGATGTCTTAAATATAAATGCTGCATCACATTATACAAGCTCATAATTTTGATACAACCATCAAGAATCAATGTACTAAGTCCATCTTGACTTTTTTAAGGTTAAGAACCATACAAGACATTAAGGCACTGAGTATATGGAATTGTGAAGGAATGACAATAAATTAGTTCATCAATTAGATAAGTGATGATCTTTTACTGAAAAAAAATAGTTTTTATTATAGAGGAAATAATTCAGACGACCAAATCTCACAATCTAGCCTTCCGTGGAAAAGAAATTCATCTATTTATTACCTGAAGGACAACAAATGCCTGAGAATAAAGAAGTTGAGAGAAACGAGTCACACGGGATGCAACAAACTGAGCTGGTACCAGCGAAAATATCGCATTAAGGCACTGTTCATGATTCTATCGACACAAAAGCTTATAACAAGCCACATTTCGGCGATAGGACAAATATTGAAGAGTAACAGCAAAATTTTAGATTTATCAAATTAGAGGCATGTCTATCAACTCGATTAAGAACATCAAAGTCAGATTTGGGAGCACCTGTGCGGGTGTGACTAAAGTACTCCAAGCAAAAACCAATTGTAGGTTAATAAAGGGACAAAAGGCGGCGATACAAGGAGCCATCCTTTTTGAAAGCAGACATAGTTTAAAAGAAAGAACGCCAAGAAAGATTTGGAGATAATTGTCCATGAATAACACAAAGAAATAAGACTCCGTTTTGTATTGAACTCTAAAAATTGTGAAAATGATTTAATGAGTGAATCCTACAGAATACTCAGTTATTCTAGCAGTTTCATTTGTTTAATATTTGCACTCTCATCATTATGTGTAAAAGGCACAATGGCCTTTTGTATACTGGTCTATCTACTGTCGGTCTTGATTTATAACAATCCATACTAGAGGCTATTCCTCGAGCTGTCTGTCTGTCACCTTTTTAGAGTATGTTGAAGAAATACAATAACTTTGTCTCATCGAGAAACTATGCCTTGTCTTAATCTTATATATGTATATATATATTGCCATAGATAGTGTTTAGTGGAGCTTTTCTCGCTGGTACTAGCTCAGTTTGTTACCTCTCGTATGACTTGTTTCTCTCAATATTTCATCCTTGTCCAGTTGTTGTCCTCGCTGTAATAAATCCCTTTACGGATGTATATTTCGCCAGGACAGCTAGATTGTGAATTTATCACATAAAAACTGTTTTGTACAAACACAGGAAAATCCATCAACAGCAATGAATTATTTATTGCTAAAGCACAATGTTCTGTTTTCACAAGATTAAAAGAACATTATCGTGATAACAATACGTTCTATGTATTAAAAAAGTTTTCTTCGCGGTCCCTACAATTAGAATATTAGAGATCAAAGTCAGCCAAGTTTTTGGAGCTTTAATTACTTTTATGATATTTCAATATGTGATACCTTTGTTTTCACTTCTATCTCTGCTTCTTTTGTTATTGATCGTGCTTACCAGTGCAAAATATTTTGAGTTTTTCTTGTCCCAGACATGTCAGACGAACTTTCTCTGTAGCGTTTAGATAACCATAGAGAACCCTCTTTTTGCCAGCTGTTCAAAAACTGTCTTTATTTGTTTAATTCACAGTGTAGGGGTTCTCCATTTAACCCTTGCAGATACCACACTTATGCCGCTGACACTACAACTCAGACAAAAGTGGCCAATTTCAGTTTATATGAGTATCCATGTATTCATTGGCAAGCTAAAAAGACAAGAATCAGTAGTAGGGGAAAAGATTCCAAGGTCCATTAGTAATTTTGTGGTCATATGGAATGTACTGTTCTATTTTGAAAAGAGACTTTGCAATATTGATTCTTTTTTTACCTCTCTTTCTTTGGTTACCTGCCTTGATGATTAAAGTTATTAATCAGTTTTATGGACCTTTTATCTCAAACGATTTCTAGAATTTATTTTCTGACTTCCTGATAGCCATGAAAAGGTTTAGTTAAAAATAACTCTTCCCAAAGGTCGTCTTCCTTGGGATCCGAATGTCATACAGGTATCTCACTGCCAGTTTATATGTTTGCTTTGTTTCTTCACCTACATCAGTGTGTTCTTTTAACTTGGTTGAACATTTTTAATTTCTCTAATTTTTGAAGCATGATCAAAAAATTTGAAACTACGAGTTGTAGCCACAACTGGTATCGGCACTGTGATAGCTACAGTCATTCAACTCATGTACACAGAGTAAACAATGAAATGACTAAAAGGAACCTGCTAATCGATTTGTTTTAAGTAATAACCGTCCAAATGACGTTTTAAATAAAGTTTTTTCGATTTCAAATTATTTGCCTTGCAATGCCCTGTCTAACAGAGCTCTTCAAAATGTCATGCAGGCTTTGACAAATCGAATATTAGCCGCGGTACGTGTGCGTACTCGAATAAATTATCTTCTGTACGTGAAATTTCGTCAAACATACTCTGTTAATAAGACAGTATGTACGTGTATGTACATAATCATTAACTTTAATCTTTAACGGTTTCCTGCGACGTTTTTCTCGTTGTTCTTCATTCGATAAGTTTTTCTCCACACCAAGCAAGAGAGACTCAATTACATTTTTCACTTTTTCACTTATATTTTCTTCACTAACTTTGTTTTTTTACCCCCAAAAAATTTAAAGATACTTGCTTGCGTAGACATCTTTTCTATAATGTCCCATCGATGTTCAGTCAAACAAAAAGAAGAAAAAACGTTTTACTGATTTTACCATAACACCTGTTAAGTGATACAAACAAAACATTCCGTTGATGGTCAATTATACCAAAATAAAAATTGACTGACGTTTTTATAATTTTAATGCCGCATGTCAGTATATGTATGCAAAAGAAAGAAAAATTATTTAATTAGAAGGCGTACTTGAAGCAATAATACATTTCATTATTTATACCGGGCGTACACCAAGAATAGAAAAACCTTGTACGTGCGTGGACTTGGAGCGAACTATTTCTATACGTGAAAAAGGAATTTATTTGTTTTGAAGTACGTAACGTACGCACGGACGCAATTTGTCAAAGCCTGTCATGTATACCTCAACTACCAGTATAACCCCAGTTTGCCTATTTATTGAAATATCAAGTTACCAGGCCATTTAAAACAATGCAATTTCGCCACACCATAACAAAGTAATTTTTAAAAATTAAGAAAATTTCTTCGTTTATCTCCAAAAGGCGTCCTGCCTTCCCCTTAAAGGCTAAATTGATGTGAATATCGAGTTGCGATAAAAGGAAACTATGCATGACCTATTACTAAAATATTAATTGTTAATTTCTAATAGCATAGCATCTATTTCTGAATCTTAAGTGCATTCAAAAATTGTTTCAAAAATTGATCAAATGGTATAAAGTATTTGGCACAGCAAATTCTGCCTTACAAGTAGGAGCATTAGAGGTTATTCATAGTTTATTTTCATTACCTCAGCTTCCTAAGGTACCTAAGCAAAAAAATTTTATTTTTTTTTTTTTTTTTGTAAATAGTCTTTGATCCTTACATTGAGTTCTTTATGGTTAACATACCACTTGACCTTGTGCCAGAGGAAAAAACACCTTTAGACCAAAATAAACCTGATTTTATTGGTAATATTTTTTTTGTTTCTAAGAATCCTCTATTTAACTTCTGGAGAGGGACAGCCCTTGGCTGAGGAAAGAAAGTTGGAACGTGTCATAATACGTGTTATGTTGGTAGTGCTGTCTGTCTATGAAAAAGCTTTAATTAGAATAAAAAATTTCACCTAAAATGAAATCAAATGGTTATTCGCGATATCAGTACTATTCCAAGTCCTTTTCACCGCTATCTGATATAGACATTTGACCTCGTACGATAGTGATGATGATCAAACACTAGTTTTGGGAGATAAAACCAGTACTTCTCCAATGCAAAGAAAATATCACGATTTACTTATTCCTTTAAAAATTTCAACTGGTACTTCAGTGCTCTGCGTCCTTTCGGATTTGTATTACTTGGGTAATTCAAGAGTCTTTCCAGCCCGTACATCTGACTTTGGAGTCCATCCTTTTCTCAAAGGCCGGGTGGCAACTGAGTTCCATTTACTTACCATAAAGACCACTACCTGATGCATTATCCTTTGAAAGAGTCCAAGCCTAAATCCTGTTAAAGACGTTTAGTTGGCTTTAGCTAGTTGAAATTAAATGATGGTTTTGAACAATATGCTACAATATCGTACGGCAGTGCTGAACTATTATTAAAAGAGGTCAGAGTGGTTGTTTTGCAAATCAAGTTCCACGTTCTACTTAGCAAATAAAGCAAGTAAATAATCTAAGTCTATCTCTATTTACCTGCCCAAGACACACCGGCCAGCCTGGTTACATTAAAGCCACCATTACCCTGTCACAAAAGGTGGGCTACGAGTTACTTTATTTTGCACTATTTATGGGAGAAACGTATTCCTCTTTCCTCTATAGTTAGCAAAGTTGGTGGGTATCTTGCACTACCGAAAGTGAAGAATTACGTCTTATTACAAGAATATTATAAAAGCCTTTTTTACAAACAATTAATGTTTTGCCATAGACATGACATTGTTTAACTGAAGTTCAAAAGAATCCTAATTTGATTAGCCATTGTTTACTTTAATGCAGAATTTTATGTCAATAATTTTTTGATTTTTCTAAAGTTCCATATGGATGTTCTTGACATTCTATAGGTTTCAGATGCGTATAAAAAAGTCTCAAAAGAAGAAAGCACGGGTAGTCTTAATGTTTTCAAAAACTGCAAGTGTGTTTGTCTAGGCCATTGGTAATGTTTGGAAAAGGTCTGGTAATGTGCATATCATTCCTTAAAATTTCAATCAATTTGTGATCGATCGTTTATGAAGGCTTTTTTCTACACCGAGGATAATGTACAGTGCGAGTAAGAGTTTTAAAACAAGGGTCATTGGGAGCTTTTGGTTTTAAGCAAATGGTGGCCTAAATGGACCTATCTGCTAATCTAGCAAACATTTCCACAGTGGTAGAAGCAGGAAAAACCTTTTCTGCCATGCAAGTTGTCATGAAATTGTTGTGTTTATTATTAATTGAACAGATCTTTAATATGTTTCATTCTTTTATTCCTTTAGATATATATATGTATTAACATCTATGCTGATTTTGTGTTTAATAAAGCCTTTTGTTCAGGCATACTTCTGAGTCGATTTTATTACAATTTATTAAACACAATAAAGATGAGCAAAGCCCTGAAGCGTTTACGATTGGATGTCGATCCAAACTCACCCAAAGCTGCAAAAGAATGGAATCACTGGAAAAGAACTTTCGATAACTTCATCACGGAATGTGGAACTGATGCCCCGGATAAATTCAGGTCCATCATAAATTTCATTTCTGCAGACGTCTTTGATTATGTTGAGGAGTGTACTACCTATGACCAAGTAGTTGAGACTTTAACTAAATTATATGTTAAAACACCGAATACCATTTTTGCACGACACCAACTTGCTTCCAGAAAACAAAAGCCAGGTGAATCCCTTGATGAATACCTTGAAGAATTGAAAAAGCTGAGTAAACATTGCAACTTTACAGCAGTTACAGCTGATGTATATCGTTCAGAAATGATAAGAGACTCATTTATTAATGGTCTTTCATCAAACTACATCAGACAGCGTCTTTTGGAAAATGAGAAATTGACACTTGATCAAGCACATGAACGTGCACGAACCCTTGATCTTGCCCAGAAAAACTCTGAAGCTTATTCGCAACAAAACAATCCCCTAACTGTAGCAGCTGTAGCAGTGGATCAAAAAAGCGCTGATGATGTACCATCCCTTGCAGCCTTACGAAAGGGTTCGAATACCAAATCAACCAATCCTCGCAAGAAATTGTGCTACTTTTGTGGTGGATCAATGCACGCTAACCGATCCTTATGCCCTGCCCGAGATTCTACTTGCCACAACTGCTCAAAAGTAGGACATTTTTCAAAAGTTTGCCAATCTACAAAGAAGGAGTCTAACTTATCTGCCATTTATTCACCAACACTTTGTGCTGTCTCGACAGCTTCTCCACTGAATCTCCGCCATGCATCGGTACCTGTAGTTGTGAATGGCCAAACCCTGGATGCATTGATTGATTCCTGCAGTTCAGACAGTTTTATTAGCGAAGGTGCTTTCAACAAACTTCAAATTCCAAAACTCCCATCCAACAAAACTGTTTTTCTTGCTCTCACCTCAATGGAATCGACAGTTATTGGGAGCTGTCAGTTGAATCTTTCGTTGAATGACCAGACCTATGAGAACGTTAAAGTTGACATTCTTCAGAACCTATGTAGCGACATGATTTTGGGGTATGATTTCCAGAAGCAACATCAAAATTTAACTTTCCAGTTTGGTGGCCCCAAACCTGACTTGATAGTTACACCACCAACCCAAACCAACATATCTGCAATGTCTGAGTCAAATACCTGCACCAAATTTGCTGACGTTAAACCCCCTTCACTCTTCAAAAGTCTTCCAGACGATATCAAACCGATCACAACAAAGTCGAGATCCTTCAATAAAGATGATCGAGCTTTTATTGAAGAGGAACTTCAAGCACTCCTTAAAGCAGGAAAAATTCAGAGGAGTGATTCTTCTTGGAGAGCTCAAGTGTTAGTTGCAAAAGATGAATTTAATAGACATCGTAAGAGACTATGTATAGACTATTCGCAAACAATCAATCTGTACACCGAACTTGATGCGTATCCACTACCTCGGATTGATGAAATGGTCAACAAACTTTCCGAGTACAAGTACTTCTCTACCTACGATCTCAAAAGTGCCTACCACCAGATTCCATTACAAGAATCCGAAAGGAAATACACAGCATTTGAATGTCTCGGTGATTTGTACGAGTTTGTCGTTGTCCCATTTGGAGTAACAAATGGTGTTCCGTGTTTTCAAAGGACAATGGATGATTTAGTAAAAGAGGAAGGTTTGAATGACACTTACCCTTACCTCGACAACGTTACCATTGGTGGAGTAGATGAAGCTGATCTCCAGAAAAATGACACTGCTTTTCGAGAAATGATTGCCAAACGAAATGTAACTTTGAACAACTCTAAAACTGTGCAATGTTCTTCCGTAATTGATATCCTTGGGTACCGTATCAGCCATAAAAGTATCAAGCCAGATCCTGAAAGATTACAGCCATTATTAGATTTTCCACCACCATCCAATGCTGGCTCCCTTCGAAGGACACTGGGAATGTTTGCATATTATGCCAAATGGATACCTCAGTTTTCAGACAAGATCAGACCATTAGCTGAAGCTGAAACCTTCCCACTGAGCGAGCTTGCACTTAAATCCTTCAACACCATCAAAATGGAGCTTGCAGAGGTTGTTCTAGCACCAATAGATGAAGATGCACCTTTTGTTGTGGAGTGTGATGCTTCTGATGTGGCTATATCTGCTTCACTAAACCAAAACGGTCGACCTGTAGCGTTCATGTCAAAAACACTATCAAAGAGCGAACGATGGTACCCAGCTGTTGAAAAGGAAGCACTGTCAATCATTGAAGCTGTCCGAAAGTGGAACCATTTACTATCACGACAACGATTTACCTTGATAACTGACCAACGCTCCGTTTCATACATGTTTGACAATCGAAAGCATACTAAGATAAAGAACAGTAAAATTCAAACTTGGCGTATGGAGCTTGCTGAGTTTTCATACAGTATCAAATACCGTGAAGGAAAGAGCAATGTTGTCGCAGACTCCTTTACACGGGCTCACTGCCTCGCAATATCCAGTAATCTAGATGACATTCATGCACAACTCTGTCATCCCGGTGTTACCCGTCTATTGCATTTTGTCAAATCAAAGAATTTGCCATTCTCAACAGAAGATGTTAAACGTACCTGTGCAAACTGTAAGATTTGTGCAGAGCTGAAACCACAATTTTTCAAACGCCCTAATGCTACTCTTATAAAAGCAACCAAACCGATGGAACGATTGAGTCTGGATTTTAAAGGTCCTCTACCATCCACCTCACGCAACAAGTTTATGCTAACTGTCATTGATGAGTACTCACGGTTCCCTTTTGCAATACCTTGCCCCGACATTTCTACACCTACCGTCATCAAGTCCTTAGACTCACTATTTTCCCTATGTGGCATGCCAGGCTACACACACTCAGACAGGGGAAAATCCTTTATGTCAGAAGATCTTTGCAGCTACCTTACCAGCAGAGGAGTGGCTACCAGTCACAGTACACCATATCATCCCATCGGCAATGGCCAAGTGGAACGATATAATGGAATCATTTGGAACGCTGTTCGACTGGCGTTAGCATCCAATCAGTTACCTGTCACCCAATGGGAGAAGGTATTACCGGATGTCCTACATTCTATCCGTTCGTTGCTGTCAACTGCTACCAACACCACCCCACATGAGCGATTCTTCAACTTCCAACGAAAATCCAGTAACGGCACCTCACTTCCTTCTTGGTTATCTCCAGGACCTGTTTACCTTCGTAAATTCGTACGTTCCAGTAAACATGAAAATTTAGTTGAATCAGTCGAGTTGACCCATGTCAATCCAACTTATGCTCATGTTCGTCACAAGGATGGTCGGGAGTCCACAGTATCACTTTCTGACCTTGCACCTTGTCCAAGGGACACAGAAGAAACCCACCTGAACAGATCAAATGGAACCTTGGATCCAGAGGCGACACAAAGTGAAGTGACTGTAAGTGAGAATAATGTTCCTGACAAAACGACTGAAGAAACCGTAAACAACACAAACCAAGGTCCAGTAGACGATTTGAAATCTGAACAACCATCACCAACAGATAGTGTACGTCGGTCATTGCGTATTAAGCGAAACCACAAAAGTATGGGTTTGAAGATGATTAACTTTGAAAAAAAACCCAAGGAACTCCTAACTGAGGGAGAATGTCATGAAATTGTTGTGTTTATTATTAATTGAACAGACCTTTAATATGTTTCATTCTTTTATTCCTTTAGGTATATATATGTATTAACATCTATGCTGATTTTGTGTTTAATAAAGCCTTTTGTTCAGGCATACTTCTGAGTCGATTTTATTACACAAGTAAAGAAAACTATTGGAATCCAGGGGAGACAAAATTATGCAGGTGGATGAAACAAAAAGGCTACAGTAAAAAAGCTTCAATAGGAAAGCACAACAATTTGTCCGAGATTTAACCCCCTGAGAAATACCTTTTTCTGTAGCACTGGATGAAGTTCTTAATGCAGCACTAGAGAAGGGCGATAGAGTGAGCTTCAATTGACTTTGGCTCAAAGCAATAAATATTTACAACCAATGGGAAGCTGACCTGGGAGAGGTAAACAATTTGTCAAAGCAAATTTTAATCATGTGTTACCATATGATGAATGCCGAGGTCAAAGAATTAAAAAGAAGAAAAAGAAATATTTGCGACAACTTCAGCAATAATGTGTAACTTTTTGTGAAAACTCGTTTGCAAAGGGAGCAGAAACGTCTGTTAGACTGACAGGTGGAAGGTTCTCAGCTTCCTCAAAAACTGAAATTTGACCATTTGCCCTTGTCTTTTCCCATAGACGTCAAGAAAACAATGTGGTTCCAGAAATTGGTAAAATGGTCTGGACAAATTCAGATGCATTTCGTTCCCTGAACATTTGTTTTTCTTTGAATAATCAACAAGCAAAAGTAGAACTTATTTTTGAAGATAAAATATTCGTTTGGTTGATGTTGAAAAGAAAGCATGGAATCAAAATGTGAATGTATGATTCCGAGCCAATGCCTTTTCTGATACCTGCTTCTGTGCTGAATGGTATGAGTGAACACTGAAATCAGAAGTTCAAAAAGAGGGGATAATGTTTTACTGTTTGATAACCTTGAAGAGCAGAAAGCAATCAAATTCATGGACTCTGTTTCAGCAGGTGCTGGTTTACTTTAGTATTGTTTGGTCAATCCTAGAGACGTCTGACAACCAGTTGATGCTGAAAATGCCCCATTACTCAAGGTTCCACCAAAATACGAGTTCTTTATTTCCATGATGACAGTAAAAATGAAAGTGTTGGTACAGAACGTCAGTCTTATTTGCATCCGAAAAAAAGTATTTTGATTACAAAATGGTCTTTATATGCTTACTGAGAGTTGTAAGAAGACCAACTAAAATCTCTTCTATTTGCATTTTTTTAAAAACCCCAACAAATTGGAAACCCTTTCTTTTAGATTGTCATCACGATAAACTTAATGGTTTAAGAAGCCCTGAATATTTGAAAATTGTTGGAGAAGAGGAAATAAATTTTGATACTGATAGAGGTGAAGAAGAGGCCTTTGAAGTTCTTGGTCATTGGGAAGATGGAAAAAGGAACGTTTTGACATTTTAATAAATGGGTTGATGCATGACAACATGATTTAAATACAACGCTGTATAGTTTTCCATATTGTAGTTATTGGTTTTACCCAGGTCCTGTTCACACAGTGATTTGTAGGTATCCAGAAATCTTTGATGGCTCAGCCTTTTTCTCGTTGCTCGGTTCTTGACCTTCAATTAACTCCACCGAAGCCTGTCCCATACCAGGTTGGAAAAGGAGGAAGGTTGGGCGTAGGGCCAGTAACTCCACCCTGTAAAAGAAGAAAAACTACAGAAACAGCAAGAAAAAGTAGCCATTCCGGTCAACATTACTGGCAAAGAGCGAGATCTGGAACAGCAGGAAATTTATCGCAGGAGATGACGTCACCTGCGAATTCTTCTGATGCATCATTGACGGGCGTAGATGAAAGGCGAGAGGAAGTTTATACCCCGAACACCCGGATCCTCTCCGCCAAGCATATAACGAAGTTTGGAACGTGGAACGTGAGGACCATGTATGAGACAGGAAAACTAGCACAAGTGATTAGTGAGATGAAAAGATACCAACTGAAAGTATTAGGTGTTAGTGAAACAAGACGGACAGCTCAAGGAAGTTTATTAAGTGAAGGAATTACTGTGTTACATTCTGGTGATGAAGCAGACCACATGAGGGGAGTTGCAATACTACTGGACAAGGAAGCCGCCAAAGCACTAATCACCTGGGAGCCAGTAACAGATAGGATAATAACCGCAAGATTGGATGGAAATTTACTGATAACTTCTATCGTACACGTCTATGCACCAACAGAGAGTACAGAACAAGAGGCAAAGGATGAGTTTTATAACCAGTTGCAGGACACTATTGACAGCCTACCTAGTCATGACTTGAAGATTGTTATGGGGGACTAGAATGCAAAAATAGGATCCAACCACTCAGGCTTTACTAGTGTAATAGGTCCACATGATTCTGCGAATGACACCAATGACAATTGAGAGAGAATGATAGAATTTTGCAATGAGAATGATCTCCGCATTGGCAACACCTTTTTCAGGCACAAAAATATTCACAAATGGACCTGGAGATTTCCGGATGAAAACACACAGAATGAGATAGACCATATATGCGTAAATAGGAGGTGGGGCTCGTCATTAATAGACGTCAGGACATTCAGAGGAGCGGACGTTTTCTCGGACCATCACATGCTTGGAGGCAAGATCAGACTGAAGATAAAGAAAAGAACAAATTAGACAGAAAGGAAAACATATGCTTTTGCGAAATTGCTTAACCCTGAGGTTACGGAACGCTTCCAGGAACAGCTAGTGAATCGATTTGCAGTACTTCAAAGAGATACAGACATAACTGAAAAATGGGAGTGTTTCAGAGATGCAATAAATGAAACTGCCAGAAACATTGTTGGACAGAGAAGAGGGAATAAAAAAGAACAGTGGATTTCTGAGGAATCCTGGAAATTAATTGACCAGCGCAGGACTTCAAAAGGAAACAGAGATCAAGCCAGAACAAGAGAACAGGCCAGAGATGCTCAAGAATGTTACAAGTGGGTTGACAGGGCAGTGAAGAGAACTTGCAGAAGAGACAAACAAGTGTGATTTGAAAAGAAAACAAGAGAAGCACAAGATGGAGCTGAGCGAAAAAACACAAGAGAATTATTTAAGATAGAGAACCAACTTTCTGGAAAAAGTAGTTATGTAAATGTTCCGGTGAAGAACAAAGGTGGGTGATTACTGGCAACTGAAGAAGAACAAAACAAAAGATGTGTTGAACACTTCCAAGAGGTTCTCAATAAACTCGTTACGGAAACACAGTTTATGTGGAACAACAACCCCCAGGCAATACAGGACGTAAATATAGAAATTGGACCTATTACAAGAGAGAAAATTAAGAATGCCATCAAAAAGGTAAAAAATAACAAGGCTCCAGGAGTGGATGGTATCAATAGTGAATTGCTGAAAGTCGGAGGAGCTACAGTCGAAGACCAGCTTGTTGAATTGTTTAATAAGATATGGGAAGAAAATAGAGTGCCAGTCGAGTGGAGCAAGGGAGTGATAGTGACGTTTCCCAAGAAAGGAGATCTCTCAGATTGTAATAACTGGAGAGGAATAACACTAATTTGCACCACTGGTAAAATCTTCAGCAGAGTTATATTGAAGCGTATACTTAAAGCAGGAGACAGTAGACTACGTGAAGAACAGGCAGGTTTTCGGGAAGGGAGATCGTGCAGTGAGCAAATTTTCACCCTGAGAAACATCGTTGAACAAAGTTTGGAACTCCAGTCAGAATTAGTAATTAACTTCATTGATTTTTGTAAAGCTTTTAATAGTATTCGTAGAGAATCACTCTGGAAGATCTTGAACATATACGGAGTTCCAGATAAGGTAGTCACTATAGTAAAATCAATGTATCATCACCCTGCTTACGAATTGATCTCCGGAGTAAGACAAGGATGTATACTATCCCCTTTCCTGTTCATTATATGTTTAGATATTCGTCATGAAGAAAGCGATGGTAGGAGAGGATTTTGTCATCCCCTGGGAAAATGAGACAAATCTCACAGATCTCGACTTTGCTAATGACATAGCATTAGTGGCTTGTGATATTAGGACGTGTCAAGTTATAACAAATAGACTAAAAACCGAAAGTACAAAGGTTGGCCTTAGGATAAACGAAGGTAAGATTAAAGTAATGAACATTAGCAAACACCACGCAAGACAAGTGGCAGTCAAAGGAGAACCATTAGAAACAGTCAGAAAGTTCCTTACCTGGGAAGTTACAATACGGACACCGGTGAAGTAGAAACAGACATAACCAGTAGATTAGGCAGAGCTGGGACAACATTTAGATCTATGGCAAATGTATGGAAATCACGGCAGGTGAACACCAAAACCAAGATAAAGCTACACAGAGCAATAGTTATTTCCACAGCTCTCTATGCAAGTAAAACATGGAAGATAACAAAAAATTGGAGTGGAAGCTAAACTCCTTTCACCTGTGAAATCTCAGAAGAATTTTGTAAATTACATGAAGAGACAGGATAACAAATGAAGAAATTTACAGAAGGACAGAACAAATACAAATACACAGAATGGTAGAAGAAAGGAGGTGGCGGTTAGCAGGACATATCCTAAGGTTACCGCCCGGAAGACATGCCAGACAAGCAACAACATGGAAGCCGGTGGAAGGGAGAAGGAAGCGTGGCAGACCTACGAGAACATGGCGTTCAACCTTCAAAGGCGATTTACATATTCGAGGACTGTCTGTCTGAACTGCTCAAGCAATGGTTGAGGATCGAGTCCGATGGAGACATCTTGCTGCCCTATGTCCTGTATAGGACAAGAGGAACTAAGGTCTAAGGAAGGACCTTCAATTGGCTCCAACTAATTGTTTAGCTATTGCTTCACATTTGAATATTTTGGGGGGGGGATTGTTTTAATTTTTGGTTGTTCATAAAAAGAATAGTTTGATAACTTTGTACCTAAATTAAATGCAAACACTCCTTTTCAGGCATAGTGGAAATAGAATGTTTTACTCTACATATTCTTCACTGTTTGCCAAGTGTATGGTTTACACAATTTTTAAATAATTTTTTAATTCACTTTTCAATTAATTATTCTAGGATTTGAAACCTTTTTAGCTCTTGGTCTTGCTACACCTTTCCCAGGGGTGACCTGGAGGTAGTTACGGCAAAGGATAACGTCCTTTGACCACATCGAAACTCCACAACCGGATGCATTTTGACGTCGTGCCCAGGACATATTACAGTTTATCCTAAGTAAATGTTGAAACTTCTCTTCTCTTTTTTCTAGTCTGGCAAAACGTGCCAAATTGCTGTTTAAAGCTTTAGTAGCATTATTACGTCAAGAAATTCCCTTCATCAATAAAAAAAACCCAGCATCTTAGTAGCAGGATGCTAAATACTTGCTTGCAAGACTGACAGAATGGTTGCAAAGGAAAACAATATGGATTTGCCAAGACATACCGAATGAAGGATCCAAAGACAAATAATACCCTGCAACAAATTACAGCTTCTTTTCGTATGTTTTCCATAGGGGTCCAAGTGCTGCATTTACCAATCCTTAAAAGTATTCCATGAGTAAGGGAGTGGAGGAGTGCAACTCCAAAACACATTTTGTTCGAAAATATATATACCTAATTATACATTCGTTTAATCTTTTCCCTGATCGTTTAACTAGTAAAAGGCTTGCTGACGTCTGAGGGTTTTTTTCGTCAAGCTTTTAGTGGTTTTACTAATTACATTTTACAGCCAACCTTGATACTTATTTTTTAGAAATTGTACTCTATCTTATTATCATCGACAATCCTCTTCTTTATTTTGTTTTCCAGAAGTGTGACAAGTAAACCTTTTGGTAGGTGTTGTCTGCTAATGAAAACAGCTAAAGGTGAAAAACAAAGAAGTATAATTGAGAGGAGTAGTTCTAGTAGTTTCACGACATTTCCATCATCGGTCAAAAAAGCTACAAATACTTTACAAGCTGATGTAGATAAAATGAAATAAGCTCATCAAAAATTAAAGGTGGCAGCGCATTACAATGCGTTAGGTCTATTTTCCAAGAAAAAAAAGAAATAAAGTCCCTTGTGGTTATGGTTTAAAAATTACTGGAGAATAGTGTGTTTTCAAACTGGGCAAACAGGTGTTCGGTTGTTTGTTTGAGAAACGAGGTCCCATGTGGTTAGCCGTTTGGTATCAAGGTGCGGAGAAGGAATTTGCTTTCATGTCTGGATTTCAAAATAAGTTTTGATGTTTTGTTAAGAAGTTGATTTCTAGAGTTATATGTTATAAGAGGCAATTTTTCAGGGAGACAAAGGATGCACTTTAACTGTTTTTATTGCAGGTTTGGGCTGATCTAAGGATACACCAAGATGTTTCTTGTGCTTTTCCTGGTTTTTTTTAAGGTTCTCATACAAAACTGGATAGGATTGTGCTGTATTGGTATTCCTTGTTGTTGAATAGGAGGTTTTGCTGAAAAAATCTTTGTTTTCCTTGTTCTCCGAGCTAATCCTATGTATATCTTTTCGATGTTTCGTGTAGTCTGTGTTCCTGCTGGTGACTTTAATAATACTGTTGTGGCCATGTAGGTGATGTTAGTTGTAGTGAATTTTTCATGGAAGGGGCACTGCGTTTTTGATATGCAGTTGCAAGTTTAATTTGTTGTTGTTTTGGGGGGTTGATGATGTTGTTATTGTGCTTTTTGGTGATTTGGGACATATTTTCTGTGCAGCTGTAGATTAATTTCAAGGTTTTAAATTTCTCTTAAATACCTTGTGACATTTGCTGGGTGCAGGAAAACTTTGTCGATGAGATGTAGGAAGGTTTTTCAGATATTTGTTTAGGCTTTTGTTAAAAGGATGGTTGAACCAGATGATGTTTCGTTTTCTTGTCCAGTTGTGTGTTTGCAGTTTGGTTTTACTTTTCCCAAAAGTTAAAAAAGAGGCTTTTATCATTAGATTAAAGCGAAGGTAGTCAGACGGCTAGGGTAGTTAGACGACTGCCAACAGCATTGTACAGAGGTGCTCATCAATAATGATCGACACATTGAAAGGTGATAGAATTATTTGCTACCAACAAAACAGTTTAAGTCAAGAAAAACTGCGGTAAAATAGGAAGACGAAATACTCGTCTAGTCCAGTGATCATTACATTTGTTTATTTCCTATTTAAAGGAGAAATCTACTTGTTTTCATTAATAAGGAATTCTGTCTCTTGAAGTGGTAAATCTTCTTGTTAAAAACAAAGGTATTTAAATCTCTTTCGAAATCATAAGTGTTGTCAACAGAAAGGTAAACCAGCTCACAAACCTTAACTCTTTCAGCTTCTATCAATGACTATTAAATCTAATGTGAAAGGAGTGTATGATTTAGTCTTCATACAAAGTATGATGTTAACGAAATTCAGCAGCAAAAATAATATGAGACGAAGTACAGTTACCACTTGAAATACAGGATAACTTCTGCAGGATCGGCTTGATAGTTTGATAGGTTTAGTGATTGATAGAATGACAAATGCTTTAACTGTGATATTGTAATCGAGGGATCACTGGTCGTGGGGTGGAAATTTGAAACAAAGGTAAACTTTACTAGCATATTTTTGAGGACGTTTTGCCTTTTATAGGACAAAAATAAGGCTTTAGGACAAAAATCCTTTAAACTAGGATGGTCTGATGTAATTTTTTTTACAATTTGATGAAATAATGTTGTTGAACTCTACGAATTTCCTGTGCCTGATTAACACAAACGGTACACAAATTTGAGAAATACTTGTGCTTTTATTTGGTTTTAAATTTGTGGACCTATTAACGAATAAAACATGTTTGACAGATTCAAGGAGACTTTTTTACTTTTTATATTCTATCATATTGTATTATTTTGGGTCTTTTATTGATAGCACCCCTGGTAAACAGAGGAACGATTAATGTCTTTCGCAGGTGTCTATCCAAAGGCCACAAGAAACGGGGCAGAACAAGTAAAGATGTAGATACAGCACGCAATTTAGCATGGACAGCAACATCTACAAATCGTTTTCCAAAATCACTTTGTCGAAAGGTACTTCCTCTTGGTTGGTTTAGAATCAGTTTCCAAGCATGCCAATATCACAGATCCTGTAGTCAGGGATCCAAATTTCAAGACCCAGCCAAGGAGGTACAAGCACTTGATCTTAGACAAAAGACCAAGGAGCAATATCATATTACATCATCCTATGAGACATTGTAAGTTCTATTGTAGAGGATTTTCAGTCTTGAAGGGGGAAAGGTTATTTTCTGAGAGGCTTAACACCACATAAATAAATTTTGAGGAAAATATCAGCAAGGTGAGAGAGGAAAAGGGTCTCCATTATACAGAAAGCCGAGTTTGCTAAATCCATTCAGTTGTTAATGCAGCTCAATTAGAGGTAGGGTATTAGGGGGGAGGGGGAGGTTAAACGACATTCGTATGCACTATTTCGAGTCCAGTTCAGTGAAATGAATTTTAACATTGTTCTTTTATTGTATCCATTTTCCAAATTCATTCTTTGAATAAATTTTCGGCATTTCTTTATCCTTCAGGTGTGGACTTGCTGGTCTTGGCTCTGGTTTATCAAGACAAGTCATATACACCCGTAATGAAATATAAGGATTTTGTATTATAAATAAAAACATCCAAATGTTCACTACTATTTATTTATTTTAGGGTAAGATGCCTATTCTGGTCCATTTATTTTCGTCAATTCTATTAAGTACAACGCTCTTCTGATGTATTTATGCGCTTCTGTTTATTGATATGTCTTTTTATTAGTACATTTGTATTGTACTGTTCGTCATCTAAATGATCAAAATGACTGGCAATTTATATAGTTTTATATTAAAACATACAATAACATAGAGATTTAAAATACTAAAGTTTTTTTAATCGAAAAGAAGAACCCTTTTTAGTAGTGCGAAGGACATTTTTAAAAAGTCTTGTAGCCAGTTATCCTAGTAGGCATTTATTTATACAAAAAAGTTGTTGAAGTTTTACTCAGATTCTAACAACAATATATTCAGGTACTATTTGATTTTGATAGGCATAAAAACATGAAGAAATTCCTATGCTTGACCTTTTTGTCAACTCTGCGCTAAGGTATTTTGATCACAGTTAGCAAAAATTTAGTGTTTATGACACACAATGTAACACATATTTTAATATTAAATATAATTTGTTGTGGCTCTTTAGTCTAACCGAAATGCTAGCTTCTACAAAAGGTACCTGCTAGACAAATCACATTTATCTTACATGCTATTACTGTGTAATTTCGCATCCGACGGGTCTCGGTAAAAAAATGGTGCGCGGTCTGTATCACGGGACAAATATCAAAATTTGTACTCCGTTGTATCCCTTTCGGGGCCTTCCCTGTTTTTTCCCAAATTTTAAGTCAAAGTACCCAGCCATTATCGAGAAATCCGAAGAAGTAGGTACAGACAGAAAAAGAGACCCACAATTTAATTATTATATATACTTGGTATTGAGAGTATCCATTACAAAAATTAAGATATTATTTTATATTTAGTTTCTAGAATTATGTTAAAGTTATTTTTTATTTCCACTGCTTTTGTAGTAATTCCGAAAGGGTTTAGCCCTTTTCAGCTTAAACTTTTAAAATGATCTACATTTAAATGACCCTGCAGCAGCCAACTTTTAGTTGACAGTCCATATCCTAAACACAAAACATTTTGCTTTTTGGCTTTTTGGTCAGAAATGACTCCAGTGTTGAGTGATTTTGTTTGTTACGGGAACCCACAATATTTTACTATTGTAAATCTAAATCCTCTTTTCAAAAGCAAAAAAACCCTCAAAACTAGTTATGCAAGGAGGAAATGAGAAAGTTCAAAAAATTTAGAATTGCTTATACCTGAGAGAAATGTCTTAACCAAGTTAAGTCAAAATGAATGATATGTCATCTGACAGACGAAGTGGAAAAAACGATGTGTTCCGTTTCATTGAAGCTTTAATTAAATATCTATTTTTTCAAATGACATAAATGTGGTATCGGCACATTACAGTTTGTTCCTAAAATAGACATTAAAATCTATTTAACGTAAAACCTTAAAAGAACTGAAAACTTTAACCTACTTTTTGAATTTCTAATGGATGTAAGAATGAAAGGGAAATAAATATCTGATCTTTTGGTTAAACCAGAAATTTATACTTAGGTATTATTATGACATTTGTTTTTGTATTTATTTATAGATAAACAGATATCTTCTTTCCAAAATACTAAGTTTGTATGAAGTCTCAGGTAAATAAGCTTTAACCAAACACTTTTTGCCACTTTTCAAATTTTTGCTTCATGCATAAGCCTATCGATGAATAATTTCCCTCACAATAGACTAGCACCCTGCCCGTTTTACAGGAATTTTGAAATTTGAATATGATCTGGATAAGAGTTTTTCCCAAATTCATCTGACAAGGAAAAAGGTACTTACGTACAAGATTGGAAGCATTATATCAAAGCAAAATTGTATTAAAATTGTAATACAGTTGAGCCTCGATTATCCGAACACCGATTATCCGAACAATATATTCCGGTCCCGGTAAATATTTACGTAAACACGTGTTCTAACGTAAATAAATGTACATGTTTATCGAGTAAGGTGTCGTTTGTTTGGGGATAATCAGTTATCCGAACAATCAGTTATCGGAACAAATTGCCTCCCGCTCCTATTGTTCGGATAATCGAGGTTCAACTGTAGTGTACACAGTTTAGAGTGTACGTATTGTTTCAGCTTTATATTCATATTAACTATTTATGGTATCGTAAATGATGAAGCAGAGAAACAAGAGGGCACTGAAAGTAATCAAAAGGTCAAAAAGACTAGTGGAAGCCAGGGGCCCACAGAGTCGAGAATCATTAAATCAAAAGAAGGCAACATCATAATCAAAAAGCTAGAGATGCTCTCAAGATGATCTGAATATTTAAAGCTTTATTTCCTGATGACCAGATCCAAGAACAAGGAAGACCTGAAGGTAAAGTCAGAAATGCTACATCAAAAAAGGAAACATGGAAAAGTACTTGAACCAGATAAGATTTTAAAGTTTTTATTGCCTTACGAAAGAAATGAGGAGGCATTGATTGTATTTGACATACGCCAGTATTATTTTTTAACCAGATCCCTAATTTTTTTTCTTAGAGCATTGAAGGCAAGAGCATGGAACAAAATATATTTAAAAGTAGCAGTGGCCTTATTGGTATTCCTCCCGGGCACGGGGACCAGAAATGCTATATTTCCGCTTTACATGTTAACATAAATATTATTAGAAGTCCAATCAAATGTTAAAGTAAACCTGTTCCACATTAAATGAATATTACCCCTTAAAGAGGCTAGATATTTAAGGAAAATTTGAGCACGATGCAAAAACTGTTCTGGGAACAGGAAGCAGCAATTAGAATAGACGGTGAGTGCAGTGAATTCAAGTCTATAAAAGAGGGCGTTGCAAGGCTATATACTACATCTTGATTTGTCTAACATCTCTAGTGAAATTTCATTACACAACATGGATGATCAAGATGAAATAAAAGTTGGCGGAATAAGTATAAACAACCTTATTTAAATAGATGACATTGTACTAGTGACAGATTCTGAAGAAAAGCCATAAAACGTTCTAAACACAGTAGTAGCTCACGATCGACCAGTAGTCTTCGAGGTAAGAAACAAAGCCGACTCTTCTTTTTTTTAATTGTGCCTTCCATAGTGGTACTTCAACGCAGTGATTTTTTTTAGGGAGATGTTATTACTAGTTGACCAGCTTAACCAGGAAAGAAAAAGGATGCTAGTAGATGGATATGTACTGTTACTTCTCGAAATTTAATGAAGATACAACACTGTCATTCTTTGGGATGTTGTTGTCAAGATATTTGATGTCTTTATGTCTTTAGTGAAAATAGAAATATTCTTGGGGTTAAATTGAAACCGATTGAAGACAGATATAGCAGAGCTGGTGTTTCTAATGTAAGAAGACGAGGAATGAACAAGGTCGTTAGAACAAAGAATAAGAATAGTCCCCAACTTTTCTTTGAGATTAGAGCAAGCTAAAAATAGATAGTCTCATATTATCTCCCTTTATGGATTGTGGGTAGCAAAAATAATTTAGTAGTTTGCATGTCTGGAGGCTGTGGGTTGTAGTTATGCGAAAGTAATTTGTGTTATGAAACGTTGTCTAGGCAAAATTCATTTTATAATAGAAATGTTCGTCTTCGACTTCCTTGCGATATTTTTTGAAATTGCTTTACTTCTTTGAAAGAACAAAAGATCTGCTCTTTTCGGCAAGCTTATTGACAATGTCAAAGTAAGCCTTACGAGACCTCACCGTTCCTTTTCGGTAACAGAGAAATCAGGTCGAATGAAGGAACTTGCCGCCCCGTAAATCTCACAGTAGTTATTGATGATTAAAGATTTACCTAAAGGATCTGATCATAAAGAAGATGGTTTGATACAAGTTATAAAATTCCTGTGGTCATTGTGATTTAACCGGTACTATCGGTAAACTAGGTTCTGATTCACTTATAAATTTGTTCCTTAGTCTAAACTGTCCGGTAGTGTTCTATGTGTTTTGAAAAGATAAAAGCCATTAATCACGAAAGAGTAAAAATTGTCAGCTTCAGAAACAAAAAATGTCTTAGGAAATAGCAAAAAGAGATTTGTATGTAGTATTGTTGAGCTTCTGGTAGGAAATAATGGAAGTATGGTAAGTAGCAGGCAATTTCAGTGATTAAGGAGAAGCTTTGAAAGTTTCTTGTGTTTAATTTATTGATAGTGATTATAAGTGTGTTGAGTAATTGTCCTACCCTGTTCATAATTGCAAAAAGTATGTTAGAAATATTTTTAGCAAAGTACTTGGTTACATATGTTAGGGATTTGAATACGTTAGTGTACCAAAGAATGGATTGTGGTGTGCATGAGTTCGCAAAACAAGTAAAAGTATAAGTAGGTTTGCAAATAAGATACCACTGAATAGTAGAAGGGAAATACAAAAGTACGTGAAAATAGGATACAACATTATGCTGAAAACATGCACCAATAAACTAAATATGGCTTTACAAGCTTTATTCATATGGATAAATCTTAGTAAAACACGAATTAACACACATAATTTAAAAGGATTCAAAAGTGAACTTAAAACTATTTCCAGTGAAAAAAATTGATGTGTTTAAATTCCTAATGGAAACTTTAGGCTTCAATGATTTGATTTAGTATGAAAGAGTATTCTAACCAAAACGTTATCCCCTTTGAGTGTTGACGTCAAAATCTTAGCGCAGTTGATTACACACTTTCGGCGATTACTTATAATCCACTTTAAGATCATTTATGCCCACATGGAGCACTGTTCACCAATATTACTTCTTACATTTCATTATAACGTAACATTATCTAATCGTAACTAGGTACTTTCTTATTTAGCTGAGCCGAACCATCCAACAACTGATAAATTCCCTAGTCGTACCTACTTACAACATTACTAACAGTACTATAGTTACTGAAAATTATCATAAATTGTTGACGATGACCGAAGTATCAATTAAATCTGTAATATAGTAAACTCAGCTTTTGTTGAATTGTGAATGAATGGTATAGGTCTAAGATAAGAGCTTTTATCTACCAATTCAGATGTTCTTTTCTTCCCCTTACATATTTATGGCTGAAGCCACAGGGAGCCAGGGCAACAATTTGTAACTTGTCTTGTTAAGCATAAGTGAAGAGCTTTGAATTCTAACCCTGTCGGAAATGTGACAACCCAAGTTTTAAGCCTTGACTCTTGCTAATCATAATAACATCTAAAGCAGAATATCGATGCTTTGCACCAGGAGGTTTTTGATTCCTGACTGCCAAAAAAGTATGAATTAAGTTTCTGACATTTGACGATCATTTTTCAATTGTGTTGCATCAATCTTGCAAGCTTGGTTTCCATAACATAGTACTGTGTGCGTATTTTAGTTAATGACTTAACGTTAAACTTTAACTCGTGGTTGCTAAACAAATGGTTGGGACTTATGAACGATATACCCTATATTAAGTAATATTGGTATGCCACACCCCATCTTATGACATGCTGCAGTAATCACTGTGAACCCAGTTATTAAGTAGATTTTTTTCACAGTGCTTTAAAAGCTCGCAGAGGCTTTTTGCTACTCCAAACTAACTTTTCATTTTCTACTCTGCAAAATGGAAATTTCTGAAAACATTTTACCAGATCAGAGCTATGGAAAATATTAATGTATTAATCTATCTATGTATAAAATTCAAAGTCAGTATGTGTGTGGTCGAATTTGATGCCAATGCACCTTGCACCCTTACGCCGAGCAAAGTCTGCGTAGTTTCACAAAAGGACTGTTGGGGTGATGGGCAGGACCAGAAAGGGGGTTCATGAGGTCCTGCTATCAAAGTTTGTAAGTGCATTCCGCAAATGAATTTAACTAGGTAATGTGGAAAGCTCACGTTTGGTGTCAAAGCACCTGGCAAACTTGTACTGAATATTATCTTTGTTACTTTTGGCCATAATGGTCAGGATGGTCGATACGTCTAAAAATCGAAGCTATGTTATCCATAACTAAAGATAGAGATTTTCGATCGAAAAGGAAATTTAAGCTCAAAATTTAGAAAATGAAAGTTCAGTGTCAGGGTAATTTACAACTTGATGTTCACTCTAGTAAAAGTTATCTCAATATGACGGTTAGGGCTACCATCAGGGCCGAAAAGGGAATCACGTGGGTCCATTTTCACAGATAGGGCACCGACAATACAAAAATGAATTTAACAAATATTGGCTAGCGGCCTCGAAATTTTGTAGGTGGATCAAATTTGGTCTCGATTTTGATTTTGCGTATTACACTACATCTTGCAGTTGTATAAAGTTGCTAATATTTTGCCATGAGTCCTACGCCAGACCAGCTCCAGTTTTTGAACAACAGTTTTCTGTAGCCACAGTCAAATATTAACCTGGACCCTCCCCCTTGAGGTCATAAGGCGTAACCTCTCCAACCCAGAATCAAGAGTCCATAAACCTTGGCTATACCTTGGGAAAATCTCTTTTATATTGAATGACGTTAAATTGACTGTTTCTGCTTGCTTGTAGCATTTAGAGGTTAGCCTCGTTTCAAACAAAACGGACCTTTTTTATTTTTATACATGCCATGATTAAATTAAGTCCTTACACAGAGATGAGCATAAATTAAAAGAGCTCCCTTAGGATTGCGATACAAAACATAATCTTATCTTTAAACAAATATAATTGACATGATTTTGCTTCGATTTATAGATAAGTGTTAAAAGTATTTAGGTGAATCAAGCACAGTATTTATATCAAATGAACTGATTAGTGGAACTGATATTCACAATGACGTATAAGGAATTTTTAAAGCACTTCGGTTAACTGAAAAAAAACAGAAATTCCTAGCAAGCCATTTGTTGTTTTTGTTTAGCTTTACTTTTTTCAATTAAAATTAGTATATGAAACACACAATTTTCTAAAAGAAGGAGGGTTAGAAGAGGGTTAAAATACTAATATTAAAGTGAGTAATAAATTTTATCGCATATAAATTTCTATCTATCCAAGAACAGATGTGGGATGTACTTTAAAAGTAGAGTTTACAAAGATCAAGAGGCTCCTTGACCATTCCTATTTTTGAAACTTGTAAACGCCTAATTTCTATGAAAAGGCTTTACAGGATCTACTTTCATAAAACCGGAAACAGGGATGTCTTAATTCCAATACATGTAGTTTGAAATTCAGTTTCAATTATATTTTTAATAATTGTTCTTGATATTTTAAGAAAGTTACTTGTGGTAAAATTCCTGTTAATTGAAGTACAGTAAATTTTGCAGCTCCTTTACTTTTGAATGCTGGGATTGAAATAATTAATTTGTCTTCTTTCAGCTTTGATTTTTCAACGAGCAGGGCTCTGACTTAGTTACAAGATATTTCTAAAGTTATAATAAAATAGCAAATCTAAACATAAATACGAACCAGTTTAACCATTTCTGAGATAAATCTTTGCTTGTTTGTATGATCTAAGAAAATGGATGTCAATAAGAGTAACAATTAAATGACATTTTCATTTGTCCTGCCAACAAACTCAGCTTGGCATTAAGGAGGTAGATATCCTATTTCATGACACCGGTGTTTGATACATCTCCTTTAATAACCAGAAACCTCTGTGAACAGTAGCACTCTCAAAATGGTTAATGCAAGGTTTATGCTAAAAAACAATGCCTTTCTTGCAATATGAGGGTAGTCCCGTAAGCAAGGGAACATCAAATCGTGTTGGCTGAAACGTATACATCCCTCCCCATTCTCCCCGTACATTCTTGAACCATGACCTGTTTGTTGTCATATTGGGCAATTGCATTATTTGAAAGACACGCGCTGAGCTCTCACACTGACGGTACATAAGAATGAAAGTGAGAATGAGAATGAGGGACTACAGTTATTCGACTTTATTACCTAAAATACCCCTGAAAGGAACTTGGGCCCATAAAAAACATTAGACTGGTCCGTATGTAATTATTGCTGCATATTCGAGCTACCAGTATTACGTCTGGAAAAGCTTCTTCCTTGTTGAAATACCTTATTGATAAGAGCTTATTGAAATCACCAGTAACATTCGTCACATTGTTCAATAAACTAGAAGAACTGAATACACAACATGACTAGAAATATTGTAATAATGTGCAGAATGTAATTCTACCTCAGACGTTTTGGCTGATCTTAAGATATGGTTGTTTAACAATCAAAGAACACCTGAGAAAAGAATTCCCTATGTTTTAAAGGAATTTTTAGTCCCTAGATATTACATTGTGGGTTCTCAAATCTACAGCTATATAAAATAAAGGTTTCCTTTAGTACAGATATTTCTTATTTTAAAATAAAAACTGCTAGCTGCATGTAGCCTTCCAAGTAAAAAAACCAAAAGAATGTTGCAGGCGCGTACCAAAAGAGTAAAATGAATGTTCCCCCTTAAACTGAACCTGTTAATATTACTTACTTTAATAATAATAACACATGACGGATCAATGGTTTTATACCTGCTTCTTAAAATATGCGAACAACAATATTCTTGATCTCCTCTGCTGACTAATATAGCCATATTTACTCTTTTTCTCAGTATGTGTGAAATCTCCTGAGAAGTTGAAGTTAGAACTGTATTGTTTGATTGTGGGTATGACGAAAGTATGACAGAGAAGTTTAGCTCTAAGGAAAAAACTGAATCTTCGACTTAAAATGACTCATGTAAGTTTCCTTGGTAGATGAATAATTGCGTTTTATTGAAACGAGCTGTTATTCAGTTTTTTCTTGCTGTGAATTTAAAGTACTTTTCTCGGGAAAGACTATCGGTAGGACGAATTAGCTGAGGAGCTTAGGACTCTTTTAAAGACAAAATCTTGTTATACTCAAGTGTGCTCTGAACCACATTAGGATTGACACATCTTTCTGAAAAAGTGGCAGCTTATAACTGTAAAAGTACCCCAAAAGCACAATATTAACTGATCAATATGATAGACTGACTTACATGCAATGCGAAGGTACTAGAGATGTGGTTAAATATATATAGATATACCTCTGTGTGTGTGTGTGTGTGTATGTGTGTGTGTGACACTTGGAGGTAAAACAAATTAGTTTGTCAAAAAAGAACAAATACTTGTAAAACTATAATGGTTTTGAAGTCCTTTTACAAAATTAGCTTTTTTCCCAAACCAACCAACCCTGGGACTCTCTTCCTTCTGACTGTGTTCCTCTACCTTATGACTTCAACTGTGTTAACTCTAAAGTAAATTGTTTCCTTTCATCTTAAATTCTCTTTTCTTCTCTGTCTCTTACACTATGTGCACATGATACCTTTTGTTGCAGCCTTATGTTCAACTGAATACAAATTTACTCTGTAACATAAATCAAGTGAAATCTCTTTCTATTTTTCCAAAAAGTGACTGAAGAGGTCATTACTTGGTCATGGCACTCTTTATTTGGGTTAAAGATGTTTAATTAAAAAGAAATATGAGAAATAAAATGAATTTTTTAAAGTGAACTAAGAACTTTAAGTGATACAAATTGACTATTTAGCTGTCCATCTTAGTAGACATTAACCCATTGGTGGCTAACAACTGTGAAATTGTCTATCATTAGAAAAGAATATTCTATTCACCTGGGAAAACCAAAGTAAATGCATCATTAGTTCCAGGGCTAATAAATATTAGAGACAAAATTTATCTCTTATTCTCTTGTAATGTCTGATAGATACCTTGCAGAAAAAGGTCAGCAAAATATATTCTTGCATGTCCATTTTAAGGGAAAGAACGAAAAGTCTTGAACAAAGGAAATGTTCCTTAGAAGAAAACAAAACTACCCGCGATAAAATAAAATAACCCCTTTGACATTTTCACCGCCGACTATTTTAGTCTGTTTCATAAAGATCTTCCAAACAGCCTCTTTATCTTAAAAGGAAAATATACAGGGAAATTAACCACAGAAAATTTCGGTTTATTGGTCTTTCTGACGCGAAATTTACTAGGAAAAATGTTCCCTTCATTTTTTAAAAAAAATAAGAAAAATTTTGCTGCTTCAAGGAAACTAAGACTACTCAAAGCCGCTACTGCATAAGAAAAAGCGAAATGTACTCTCAGGTTTTTGAAGAATGGACAAAAAGTTTCGCAAAATGTCTAATAAAGAAGGAATGTAACGTTGATCATAGATAACAGCACTTCCTACCTATTCCTCAAATAGAAAACTTAAATCAGTCAAGCTTTATTTTCTGGTACCCCGGTCAACATCTGTTATACAGCCAATGGATCAAAGGGTAATCTGGTCACTGAACTCCAAATATTGCACTGAAATAATCCAGGAGGTTATAATACCAATCGACGTAGGAAAGAAAACGTCCTCTATTATTTTTCTTGAATTAGGAAACCTACTCGTTTGTATTTGGAATGATACCTTCTTGACAACCATACTTAACTGTTGTAGCAAAGTAAAGTTCTTCCAAAGTGTAAGGGGTGAGAACAATGCAGACATTGTTTCAGGTAAGGGATTTAATTAATCAGGTTTAAGCCTGTAATAAAGAGCTTGATCAAGATGGGTTTTTATATGATTATATGTTGGCAACCGAAGATGATATTCAAGAAATGACAGACGAAATTCGGTAAGGAGCTCAAATGATCGTGACAATGGAAGGCAAAATGAAAAAAACTGAAGATGTACCTATTCAAAAACTTTGCATTGTTTACCAAAAGCAGCCTGGTGATGAAGGCGCTACTTCTTTTCCAAAAAGGGGCTTTAACCTCTTTGAAACAAACAGTTACACTTTTTCAGAAATTTTAACCTGGTTTTTTTTATGGTTTTTGAAGTAGAGAAGTTATTTTACTAAAATTTTCTATTGGTCCAAAATTCGTATAACTCGGTCTTTTGAAGAAGTCCGACTACACGCGATTCAAATAATCTTTTATGGAATTTCATTTTTAAAATATATTTATTATAAAATTTTGTTATCGATGTAAGTACATATACATATATATGCCTATATAATTCAAAAGACAACCTGTGTGATGACTTGATTTGGACTGTGCAAAGACCTGTGTAAATGAGTGTCCAAACATGGTTTTATAATTGATTAATTTCAATTGATAAATCAAACTCCCAAAATTTTCTAGCTGTCCATTGTCATGAATTTTATGACGAGATGACAAATAAAAGTTTTTCATGCCATGGTATCTTTGTTGTAAATGTAAACCTTTTCCTTCAGATTAAATTCTCAGTTTTTGTTTTTTTTCAAGTTTTTCAAATCTCATGAAAATGTATCTGTGTCTTGAAGAAGTTATGACACATTTCCTGTAGTTGCTAGTCTGTAATAGTCTGTAAAAGCTTTTCAATACTTTCAGATTTCTTTCGCACTTACAAACATTTCTAAAACATATAAATTCAAATCAAAACAACGGACTCCTCAGAAATGTCTTTCCCAGGCCAGAGTTTTACTTCATTACTCATAAACAAATAGAGGATTCTCAAGAATTGGTTTTTGTATTAAGATATTAACACAAAAAATACTAATCTAGTACAAGAGCAAATGACCGATAAGTGTCTGTGGTTACAGAAAAGAATTCCATCTTTATTTTCCTTTTGTTTAAAGACTTGACTCAGGCTGAATGTGCAACTTAGACATTTGCTTTAGTATTCCAAAAGATACCCTCTTTCTTCACATTTTTCAAAAGATTTGGTCACGCTTACAATAAAAGCACGATATGTGCTGTTTTATCCTAGTAAAATCAATCAAGTTTGGTTTGATACTGGATAACTGAACTCTCAGTGTGCTTCGATATTTAGTTTTCGTGCTAGTATATCTAGAAAATCCTCAAATAGCTCCCCCAGAATAGGTCTAAAGGCACTGCTTCAAATTTTTTTTTCACTAAGTATTAGAAGTAATTTCGTTTAAATTTTCATAACCCGCTGCTAAAAATCCTGTTGGCTCTTAGATGATCTCTAATTTTATCGAGGGTTTCTTTATTTAATTCCTCTTCAAATTCTTTCAGAAATTCAGTATGAAGTGGAAAACAGTCATAGTTATGATAGTGTTGTGTTTTAGTATTGCAATTTACGTATTAATGGTGATCTGATTTCTTGTGCTCGAGAAATCTGCTTCTTTCTTTTGTAGTGATAGGCATGTCTCATTGATTTGGGGGAAGAAAACCTGCCTGTAACTTTGATAAACAAATATTATTTCTAAATATGTCAGACAATTCAAATTTATGATCAATAAAGTAAGTAATTCTTTTGTGAATTCAACCATTCGCTCAACAGTATTTCTTTTTAAAAGCCATCTAATTTCTGTATGTCAAAGAAGAGTCGTGTGATCACAACCCATATCTTCACATAAACCTTTAAGTACTCTTGATTGTATTTAAGTTTTCGACGATAATCTGCACTGCTTCGTCCAGAGCTAATTGTAAAGAATGCAATGATTACTACTGCTATTGTTTGGCAACATTTTTATCCTAGTTCAGGTACTACGAAGCTTTCCCGTCATACCCTTTACTCCATCGGTGCACTCTAAAATGCATTTATCCTAATCAATGCCATAATCTTTTATTTTGGAGCGAGCGAAGTGAGCGAGACTACATTCTAAGGGCTATCGGAGCTTGTTCCATAACCAGATAATGTTTAAAACCAATTTTTTTACTTGAGCTCGCCGTTCCTTATCCAAATTCTTTTCGTTAGACATCTCATCCCCATCAGGTAACTGGGACTTGGCCTCCCTCCGAGCGACGGCAAAAACTGGGAATATAAAATCTTTTCATCTACATTATATGATTTTTCTAATGGCCATTTTCTTTTGTTGATGGTCTGTAACATTTTACTTCGGGTGTAAATAATTTTTAGTACACCATTATTTCCATAGAATCTATCCATGCCTGCAAACATCTTTGCATCGTAGGCTAGATGCTCCGTCATTCTTAACCCCCACGAAAGAATAAACAGTTTTTGACAATTCAGAGGTCTTTTCTATATTACATGCTAAAATTTGACCTTGACCAAATAAATCAATTTTTTTTGAATCCCTTTTTACTTAATGCAATCCGTAAATGTATTTTGTAATCATATTTACCAACAGATTTAATAAAAACTCTTAAGATAATCATTGTTTATCAACTCGTTTTATCTTTACTCCATTCGCTTTTAGGGTCTGCACTAATGAGATTAGCTTCTATGATGTTTTTACTGTGTATTTTTTCTCATCATGTGACATACCTTTCAGCTCGCTTTGTTCTATGAAAATATCAAGAATACATAAAAGACTTTTTCTTTTTCATCTAACAAAGCATTGTTACTTGCAAGACTGGGCTTTTTTACGCTTCTTTTATTTATCAACACTCTGTGTAGCTCTTCAGTTTCTCTCAAGACAATTAACACGATAAAACAACAAAAAAGTCTTAGTAGAAATGACAGACACTCCTGGGAAAAACCCATCTTGACATCAACTAAGTCATTGATTATTTTTCACTGTAACAGCCGCAGTCAGGTCAGTATAGGTTTCTATTCCGTGGTTCTTTGAAACAATATTAAAATTATCATGAAAGGCAAACAGTTTTAGTCATTGAAATCGATCACGTGCTTTGGAATAATCTAAAAAGCATAAATAAAGATCTTTGCGAACTTCAATATCTTGTGCAGACATGCTGTGGATGGTAAAGTTGGGTTTCTTGTTCAGTCTTTCCATAAATATAAACTTCGTATCTGCAATTTCTATTCAAACTAGTTCATTTATCTATGCATCTGGGATTCAAACGTCAACGTTATTATGTGGCTCATTAGACAAACGGTTAGTGGGAACCCACAGTAGATAGGGCTTGAGGTTTTTCTTGTAATGTGATAAGTATCGATTTAAACAGGTTCTTTTTGTATAGTACGGGTATTCTACGCTTTTAATTAGAGTTCACTTTATTTTATTGATTTAAATGTTGTTTAGTGAGCTGTCTATTCAATTGTTATTTTGTCCAGTCCCATTGTTTTCCCATATTTTACACTCACTACAATCATTTGAAAGAGAAGAGATACATTCCTTTCTTTATTAATTTCTGGGCTTGCTTTTTTACCATCAGCCTAATTGCCAGTCCATATATAAATAAACATCCTAGCACTTTCTTTATTTTTGGTGTGTGCAGATGAAAAATTTCTACAGAGTTTTTTTTCAACTTCATGATATATTTATCGACCATAATTCTCTTTCTTTTACTGTTCTTAATGTCTGTATCAAATTAAAAATATCAAGTTATTTATTTTTTGTTTTTTTCACTTAAGATTTAGGCATTGTGTCCTTGGCATATTTTCGTTGTAACCTTATTGTTGTTATTGAGATTTCTACCAGGATAGCTGCTTCTTTAATGCACTGCAATGTGAAGTCTCTTTATAATTTTAAAGAAATTAATTTCCTTTGGTGTGTTTGACTTTGGGCTGATCCATCTAACCTTCCTTTTCCTTGAAATTTATGAATCCAGTTATCAATATATTTCGTAATTTACAACGAGTAAAGAATATCTTTCTATACTTTTTAAAATGCCTAATTGGTGTGTAGTTGTGCAATATTGTTTTGTTGGGCGGCAGTAATGTGCGGAGTCATTCCTATATACACTCAAACCCCTCTTCCCCCATCCCAAAAATTGAGCTGTTAGCCAAATAAATTAAATTTTCAACAAAATCTTTTCTGAACTGAGTAATTCATTACAAATAAGTTTGAGGTAAAAGATGCATTATGATTTACATCAAAACAACATAACATTTTTTACCCTTTCGGTAGTTTTTCAAATCTATGTCAGGGACAATACAAAAGTGTGATCAAGAGGCATAGAGCTACTGAGTGTATGGAAGTGGCAAGGAAAGACAGGGGAAAAAAGGTTGAGCTGAGAGATAAGAGTTGACATTACACTTAAAAGCACTCAAATCCTATGATGAAAGAAAGACTGCAGAAGACAAAGGGTTCCATGATTTAGCTGTTCAAGAAAACATACTACATTCATGAAAAGATTAATTGCAACGAAGAAAAACAACTGCATAAGGGTAAAAATGTTAAGGAAAACGAGTCGTACGATGCAACAAACTGAGCCGGTACGAGCAAGAAAAGCTCATTAAAACACTTGACATTATAATATTTATAGAAAAGACAGCCACATTTCGTCGATGAGACAAGAGTTGAAGAGTAGCAGTGGGATTTAAGCCCATTAAGTTACAAACGTGTTTCTGAGCTCAATTAGGAATGTCAAGTTGAGACGAGGGAGCATGCAATATCATCCACGTTATACATATACATATGCTAAATCTGCAGACAGTACCGTTTCTGCACTGATGAGCCCACAAAGGGCGAAACGGTACTGTCTGCAGATTGAGCATATATATATATATATATATATATATATATATATATGCATAAAGTGGATGATATTGTATAATCCTGAGCTCACTGCGCTTGCGTAGTTTGAGCACTTTGAAAGGATCCCACAATAACTCTTTAGGTGTTTGCTCCGGCAACATGACCAAAGTGTTTTGTTTCAGAATGATGTCTGAATGATGTCTCAGAAGCTCTGTTCTGCACTGATGAGCCCACAAAGGGCAAAGCGAGGGAGCACCTATTCAGACTTTTCAGCAGCATTCCATGCAATGCTATATAGTAGATTTATAGAGATACCAAACGACCTTAAGTGTAAGGTACTTTGTATCACGATATAAAGAACTAACCTAACTTTTAACAGATTGAATATTAGAACTTCGGGAAAGATCTGTTAACATCAGCATGAACGTTATATGCAATAAACCTTATGGAAAACTATATTTTAATTATATAATTAAAACAGCCAAGTTATGCTGTGAGAAATATTTTAACAAGTCAACTGAGTGTTGCCTTTGATTTAATTTTCAAAATCATCTTGAAAAATTGTTCTTATAAAATGTAATGGACTCCATGCTACAAAGGAAATGCATATTTCTTTAAAAAGTCGTTATTTAGGAGCAAATCTTTAAAAAATACTACTTCCTTGATGTCTGCTTGAATAAGTACAGACAAAAATAACTCAGTTTTCCCAAGGTAGGCTAATATTCACCAAAAATAATTCACCAAGAATATTTCGGTTCTACATTCTTTGCTAACAATAACTTAAAACAAAAGGCTGTTGTTTTTTCCAGCCTGGCTTTTCTTTTGAACATTATAATTTTCACGAGGTTACATAAAAACTTTAAAAGTAAATGCAAAACAAGTTGTACCTATATCTGTATTTGTCAAATGCAGGAATTTAGCACTGGCGAAAAGAAACGTTGTAGTTGCTCTGGTGGAGTCAGAGCGGCATGTTATAGTGAAGATGTACCCAGTTTTTTTCTCGAGAGTCAGCTTCAACTCCACAATGTTTAACTCTGTGGTCAGTAGGCGGTGCTTTGCCATTGGATACACTCTCTTCTACAGTCCTTAAGAAAGCACCTAAACTTTACTCTTAAATATAATAGGTTAGACCTTTATTATATCGTACACAAACAAAATTTCACTAAAAGACTGAAACACTGAACAGATAGAATGTAGCTAGGAGGCTAACTTCAGCATTTGATCGATAATACTGAGTATGATATGATATTTTTATAATAAAACTTGAGGAGGGGGTTAATGAGGTTAAGTCATTTATTGGGGCTTAAGCCGTCAAGTCCTTTCAGAACAGACAAAGTCCATGCAGGCCAACTATTTTCTATTTTTGACTTTTCCTTATTTGAGGCTTTGAGTCGCACATAGTAAAAGTGGCATCCTGTAATTTGCATTCTGGATCCAACGCGGGCGAGTACTCTTGAAATTCTGACACAATAAATGGCATGCATCTAAAACTTGTAAACAGTTCTATGTTTTATGATACGCTACAATCAAGTTAAAATTCGGCTGTTGTTTGGTCTGTTAGCTTGTTAACTCCTCTGTTCCGTAAATTTTTCTCTTTATGTATGTGTAAATTAATCTCTTATGGTCTTGTCTGCTCCTATTAAATGCTGCCCATTGTAAATCGCCAACTCCAAGGATTTTTATATTTCATTGCAGAGCTTGCTTGCAAGGTTGTTTTTCGTCTCGATATGCCAACATTCCAGAGTGCTACTTTTGTTTTACATTAATATGTTTAAATAGTCAAATTACAGAGACCTGGGCCAACCTGTTGGGGATGAATATCCCTACTAAGCCAAACATTCAATTTTTGTATTAACCTTTTCATATTCCATTCAATACAAGAACTTACTTTTTTGGTGTTTTTATTAATATACCATCCCCTTCAAAAGGTCCATGACACCATACAATAACTTGCCCTTTTAATGGGTCTCACTTTTACTGTCATTGCTTATGTAGCTACAGTCTACACTAAATAAACTTGGTGGAGTGCCCTTCTGGTCCCTTCAACTATACTTAGGCATACAGTAAAGATAAGGTCGCAATTGTAACAGGCAACCATCTAGCCTGACCTGACTCCCACTAAACTCATTCTTAAAAAATTTTAAGGGTTAATTTTTAAGGGTTTACAAAGGCTTTACAAATTTGTCAAAGCACATAATATTAATTTCAATGCAACTTAATGCTCTATGCTACAGTATTGTTATATCATATATGTCAAATGTGAATATTAATATTACATATTTCAGTAGGTAATTTATAACTATCCATTTAGTGCTATTCTTACAATTTCCTTTTTGAATATCTCCCCTTTTTTCACTTGTTTGTAAAAATAAGACATTCCCACCTTGGAAGGGAAAGTTGTTTTTCAGATGGGAATGAAAATGAATTATTCAGTCTACTGGAAATGTCAGTTATAAAAATGATTCGGAAAGGAAAGTAACTCCAATGAATCAATCCATAGGTGGAACAAATGGACAGGAGAACAATATCGAGTGGTTTAAAAACAATTCTGTTACACCCTTGTAATTCAATAGGAATTACTAAAATATCTTAAACTTTTTCTTCGTTTGGAATGATTGCTTTGCTTTTTGAACAAATTTATTATATTTAAATAAACGAAGAAAAAAAATTTCTGTTTCAATAAAAACTCCACTTAAAGGTCAAATCATATATTTCTTTGTTTAGAAAAGATACATTGTTGTAAATAGTAAACTACAAATGCCCAAACATGCCCATTGATTTAAAGACCAATGCATCCCCAATAACTCAATGTAATGCAATTCAGTGTTTGAGAAACAATGTTCATATTCAGAAATACCGATTTTCATTGAACCAAAGCTGTTATTCTTCATACTGTTCATAGAATGCCTCCTACTCAAACAATGCTCAAAAATTTTATGCACCAGCTGGAGGAGGTGAAGTACAATTTCAATGACTCTTGTTTTCTGTTTTCCAAGAATACTTAAAGAAGAGCTTCATTATATTCTCAGTATTTGCAAGGTTTTCCTGTCAGCTCTACATCTTTAATAAGAAGTTTAATATTTGTGTATTTGACCATCAAGCATATTAAGATCTTGACAATGAGGTTATTTCTATTTTTATTTCTGTTTTCCTTTATTTATTTATTTTTTTATTTTTTTATTTATAACCATTTATTCAGGAAAAAAAGGAGGGTAAATATAACATGATAGTTGAGATTGTTACATAGGTCATAGGATTGGCAAAGGTTAATAAACATTATTTTTAAAAGTGATGACAAAGATAAAGAAAAGAGAGGAGAACATACACTGCATACTCAAAAACAGATGAACGAAAGTACAAGCATAAATTGTTAGAAAAGCTTTATTTATTGCTCAGAGCAATTATTCAAAAATTAAGTTTTCAAGGTTGGAACAATTCGAGAGAGGCACTTTTGAACTTTGAAGCTGTACCGGTAAAAAAAACCCTATTTCATCCAAGAACAAGAAAGAATAAAAGTGAAAATGGTGAGATGTATTTTATTTTTACAATCTGTATGTCAAAAGTGAAAAATCATGAATTTTTTATCGTTTTTGTTCTAGATGAAGTCTAACTCCATTGCATCTTCGATAACTGAATTAGTTACTTTTTTTCAATGTTAGATGAAGAGCTGACGGGATTCTCTGAAAGCTCCATGCCTCTAAAAAGGTCCATTTGTGTCTTTTAATTACCTTTACCAATGAAAATGGATTCCTTTCTTTTTTACAATAGATTAAGTAATCTTCGTTCCCATGTCAAGAAAGTTTGAATGCGTAAACTTTGAACGACTTTGGAATCAGAGTCACTCCACAGTTTGTTTTTGAGGAGATACTGTGAACAGTACTGTGAACAGTATTCTTCACAATACCTCTTCACTTATTTTATTCGTCAACCTATAGAATATTAATCGGGAACGGAAAGAGCTGATTGCTCATCTTTGGTGCTGTTTAAAGTTCACCTTGAAGCATTTTTTTATCTCTGAGGCACACCTTGCAGCCATTTCATTCACTCATACATAATCTGTCTCATATATATACACTATTTCCCCACAACTCCCTACTTCTTCTTGCAAAGCCATTATTCCTCTCTTGGTACCCCACCGTCTGCTTTCTTGAGGTACATAATTACCTACTTCAACTATTGTTGTTGACAGGTCCTCACTATATTTCTAACCTTAGAATACACTACTCTCTATCTGTGCCTTTAAGTTTACCCGATCAACTTTATAACATTCTGTTTTCTGACTTCCTTTTGTTCCTGTAGATTGGTACATGCACACGTCTTCATTTACCTGGTATCATTACCTTTTCTGACACTTCATTGGATACTGTGGTAAAAACTCTAACACCTTTTATCTAAAATAAAAGTGATAATGATAATGATAATGATAATAATAATGATAATGATAATGATAATGATAATGATAATGATAATGATAATGATAATGATAATGATAATGATAATGATAATGATAATGATAATGATAATGATAATGATAATGATAATGATAATGATAATGATAATGATAATGATAATGATAATGATAATGATAATGATAATGATAATGATAATGATAATGATAATGATAATGATAATGATAATGATAATGATAATGATAATGATAATGATAATGATAATGAAAATGATAATCCAGTGTCAACACGTATTACACTTTTGCCTTCGGCACTGAAATACGTGGTTAATAAAGAAAATAGTGTTTGGCAGCAAAAAATGTTCTTACCCTCTCTAGAAACCGATTCATTGCAAAAGTTATTGGCAAAGCAAAACGAGAATTGGCCTTGTTGTGGCCGCAAAATACCTGACAATGATGTCTGAAAAATAATTCTGTGGTATTAAACAAAAAAATTAAAACGATCATGAAGAATCAAATAAAAAAGAGCGTTTTCAGGTAGTGCTATCTTTTTCCCCAGTGAATTCGAATACAGCTGCTGGCGTTATGGCGTTTACCAATCTCTCAAGGCAGAGGTCACTGCTTACCAAGGTGTACCGTAATGATATAAACTGTTGTAAATACCAAAAGAATTATACAAACAAAGAAGATACAAGGCATGCAAATGAGTTATTAAGTCAAGTCATTTATGATTTGTATTAAGGTTAGCAGTTCAACTTCTTCTTCTTCTATTACTTCTTCTTCTTCCTTTTCTTCTTCTTTTTCCTTCTTCTAGATTTATTCCACTTTCACTATGGGGTCAAGACTCGTATTTATTCTATCAGCCTGCAATGTCTCCTTTAGTCAACGTTCGGCTCAAGAGCAGAATGCCTCAATCTACTCAAATGCACATCCTGTCACAAATCAAATCGACAAAACATGTCTCCTGACCAATGGATGAAATTCATGTGGAATAGACGTTGGTGTAATTCCGAGTGCATGCTCCGGGAATATATTCAGACACCTTCAGAAAAACCTGCAGGCTGTGACCTAAATCGAAGCCACTGGGTCCTCCTAAACCGAATTCGCTCTGGTTATGGCCGACATAGCCAGAGTTACATGCATAAAGTTGGTCTGAGTGGTAACCAGTGGTATGCAGTAACGTGCAAACACCTCAACACATACTGAATTGCCGTACAATAGGCACCGGAGGTGATAGCAGCATTGTTGATGACGAATTTAGAAATTGGCTGAATCATAACAAGCTACTAGATTTTTAATATCTTCCACGATGTTCAATCTAGGGTGTCATCCTCTTCTGGCCCAACTCTCTTCGTGTCCTTCCAGGTGCATTCCATCAACCTTAGCTTTGAGTTTCCTGTTCTTCTCCTACAAAGTGGTGTTATCTCCACTATTCTCCACCAGACCTAGTTCTCTTCCTGCCTTTTAACATGCCCGAAACATCTCAACCTTGCTCTTCTGCATCTCTCTGTGATGTTCTTAACACCCACCTCTCCCTAACATTATCATTCCTCGTGTGATCTCGTAACGTATGTCACATGCCCATCTGCACATTTTAATCTCCGCCACTTCCAGTCTCTTGGTGTCCTAGACACTGAGCGGAAGAGTTTCCATTGCACATGGCATCGCTAGTTGCACTACCAAGGTTTGCAGTTGAACTGCTGCATCTATTTGTGTTTGAATTCTTTCTGTGCTTGAACCATACATTCGAGAAGGAAGGGACACTTTAGGGAAATTTAGGGAAACTCAAAATGCAAGAACTTAAAAATATTATTATTAGAATTTAGGATCCGGTAAGCCAGAGTTTCAGGGTTTTTTTATAAAAAGTGGTCGTTCAAAATACCTTTATAAGTTTCTGTCAAAACATTTTATTAAATGGAGGCTCGTTAAATAAATTTGCTCTCATATATTTGAAAGATTGATGACAGTTATTCAAATGGACTTCTCGTTAATAGAATTTTTCCTCGTTTCTAAAATTTGTTTGAAATTTCTGCAGACTTTGGTGGGTGTGAAAAGACTCTCATGACTCACGGACGGGTTACGTCATGTAAAAGACGACTTATTTTATTTGCCTTTAGGCGCATTCGATCAAACGGATTTTCTTGCCTCCAACAGTTTGATGTAAAAAAATTACCTATCTGTTTCCATTTCAAGAAGAAAAATGTATGGTGCACATTAATCACCATTGTATTGAACTGACCTTTTCTCTTTACATCCGCTTAAAATTTGTCAGTGCAGACTTGTTTATCCTTTGGCATCAAACGAAAGCGAGGTTGGGTGCGACTGACCGCGACCAGTTAATAGCTCCTTTCTGCATAGCCATTAGGGCCATCTTGCAATCGGCTCTTAAGAGTCCTATTAATACTTATCTGCTGGGAGTTGTTGATTTCAATCCAAATTCAGAAATCAAATGACTGTGTAGGAAGGATGAGTGACGAGGATCATAATGTCAGTGAAACCGTTCATGTTGGAAATCAAGTGGAGAAAGGTAAACACACGACTATTTATTTGAAAGACAATTTTTGTAACCTATTAGAGTTGTTTTCAGTTTTTATTTCTTATTGTTTTGTTTTTTACAGTCGAAAGCATGTCTATATGTATATTTTTCTAATTGATTTGTATTTGCATAGATATGAGTACAAAGACTGGCTGCCCTGCGGAGGAAGGCAAAAGTGTTGACAACAAAGAAATTGTTAAGGAGAATGGGGAAACTGAGTCAGTCCGCAAAGGTTCTGCTGGAAAATCCACGCCTAGCTCTAAGCCTGGATCACCTGCATCATCACGTCTTAGTTTAACAATACCTTTGGACGATCGGAAAGTTAAAGCTGACGAGCTAAGAAAGAAGAAAATACAAGAATCCCGTAAAAAAGACGACGAACGACGTGCAGCGGTCGCAGAAAGAAAGAAGAAGCTGGACGAAGAGGAAAGGAAGAAACGCGACGCCTTATTAAAAAAGCTCGAAGTCAACGTCACCCCACAAAGACGAAGTGGAACTTTCAGACGTGATCGGCCATTATCAGCGTCAATGTCAAATTTACAGCATTTTCATAAGAGTTCTTTTATATCGAAAAACATCGATATATCCAAAGATGAAAAAAGGAAATCAGACTGTACTGAAACTGGGCCACCCAAGCGACCGAGTAGTGCAATGAGCTCCAGAAGAAATCGTTCATCGTCAGGGGATTTGCAAGTTTCACCCAGGAAATCTTCAGCATCATCCACAGGTAGTAGTGATTTAAAACGCGGAAAACCAGCTGACCCGAAAAGCCGGGGATCCTTTGGTGCTAAATCACAAGATATTCCCCAGAGACCGATGTCAGCAATGCCTTCTTTAGGCAGACCTGGGCGTACTAAAGACGATCGAAAGTCTACCCCAGCATTAAAAAAGGCAGCCAACGTTCAGGCATTACCTGGGAAACCCTCAATTCCGGTGTCTGGTACACCTCCTGCAAAACCAACACAGTCTCAAAACAAGGTCCCATCCAAATCAAAGTCAGCGTCTAATATTGGGACTACAAGGCCCGGTAGTAGTGGTGGCAGACCCATTAGCAGTGGTCCCAAGTCCAGTAATGACAGTGCAAGCCAAAGGATGCCAAACCAAAGGATGCTAAGTCAGTAAACAAAGATACCGAGGCTCAAAAAAAGCCAATTAAGGAAGGATCACGGACTGGAAGCAAACATCAAGGTGAAAAATCTCACAAAGAGGAAACGCACAAAGCTGGAATGGCAAGTGAAGAGGAAGCGAAGAAAGCCTTGGCAGAGAGAAGGAGAAAAGCAAAAGAGGAAGCTGAAAAGAAAGCAGTACTTGATAAACAAAAAAGAGAGGTAAGGCAAAGTCTTCATGTTAATGCATCTTTATATTTCAATTTGTTTGCAAAATGTCCATATAGGAGTTGTTTTGACTTTTAGGAAATTTGTTCCTCACAGATTATAAATTTATAAAAACCTTATCATCGCCACCAATGAAATTTGTGTTTTTAATATTGATGGGTAAAAAGGTGTTGCCTGTTGAGACTAATGTACACAATATTAAGTTTTTTCCTTCTGTTTCCTCTCACTACTATCCATCAGCAGTTATTAGTTTCCCCTTCTTATTTTGTATTTTTCCAATGAAAAACTACCATTTTATCAATGAAGATGTCAAAAGACAGACTTAAGAAAATTGTGTTTTTTGGTACTCCTAAGTATACCAAGGGAGATAAAGGACTAAGCTCACAGATACTTAACACAAAATAAGTTCTCTAAATTCGGAATAAATAATAATAATGACAAGAATGATTTAAAGCAAGAAAGTGAGTGGAAGACAGGCAAATGATGTTACCATCATTGTCAAAGGTCTTTGCAATGCAAACAAATTCAATGTTACAAAATGTAACAGGATAGTGGAAAGTGGAGAACCATGATAATCTATGTCCATAATAGGTTTGATACCAAGAGATAGATAGATAGATAACTAGATAAATATTGATTGTGCTGTCATTGAGCTGGCTGTCATTGAGCCTAAGTACTGCCTGCATATTTAAATCAAACAAAAAGTGTTAAGACCAGGGTGTTTATCTTTGAAAATTGTGCAACCCAAAAAAAGGGCTTGTATAGTTGCTAATCCCTGAATATTAAAGCCCAATATTATTTAAGGGTGCACTGTTTTGTGTTACTTGTTTAAAAACCTCAGGATAAACTCCAGAATTGGGCAAATTACTTTAATTATGTAATCAACAATAAGGTTGGAAGGGAAATGAAAAGCTAAAATAATCAAAATAATGCTTCAATTTTACATATATTTTAAATCCAGTATGCTGCTGTGATAGTCAGCACATTTTTAACAGTATAGCAGAATTTCATTGCCAATTGTTAAACAACATTTACCTGAGTACATACATGAAACAGTGACAGTACTCCTTATTAAAAACTTGTTTCCCCCACATAAATCTGGGTTATTGGTGAAATTTTTCTATTCTAAACCAAAAAGGATACTAAAAGATATTACTGACTGAAGTTGGACTGTTGTAGGAATAATGTTTGTTGTGGTTTTTGAATTTACACAGTTTTTTGCTCTGGGAACCCCTATTACTTAACATAAATCAAGTGGAACATTGGGGTCAAATTTCTAAGCTGACTTATAGCATGAACATACATGTATTGTAATCAAAATTCCTAAACCAACATGTGGATGGAAAAAAAATGTAGACCTTGTTTTCCCATTTAATAGCAGTTACCTTCAGTTGGATAAATCAAACATTTTTGATATTTTCAATAACTCAATTTTGCCACATAAATTGTGGAAACATATTATTGGTGACTGGTTAAACTGTAGCACCACTGCCTGACAAAATAGTTTTAGATGCAATTAGAATTTTCAGCTTTACAATTTTATTGAGCTCTTATACATGCAGTGTTTTAAAGGCACAGTTTTGTTTTCAAGCATAGTATCACAGAAGGTCAACTGTCATGTTTTCTTATTTGTATACTTGTTAAAGAGGAGCCAAAGAAATTATTTTTAGTTGTTTTTGAGTTTGGTAAAAGTGGCAAGTTTTCCCTGGTACCTAGTAATTTGGACCCACAATGTTTTTTTTATATATTTTTAGTACACAGTGTAGTCAATATTTAAAGGACTTTTCATACTTACAGGGTATTTTTATGATATTGCTTATACAGTTTTTTTATAAAAATTAAGTTGATCAAGGTCAAAATTGTAGCATTTAAATTTAGGTAGAAAATTTTTTAGTTATAAGGAATAGGTATACTTATATTTTGTACTTTAATTGAAGTGTTTTTTGTATGAAAGTGAATAACTTTATATTTGTACATAGTTTTAAGATAATGGAAGAGGTTACCCATGGTCTTATACAATATTGAAAATACTTTAGGCATTGGAATGGTGCTCACCTTAAACAGTTAAGATTAGAACATTTTGAAAACCTGTATAAGTTTGAATCATACATATCTTTTTAAAGTCTTATTAATTTAAAAATATGACACAGTATTTTCACCATAATTTATTTTCTTCAAATATGATAAATTTAATACAGAAATAATTTCTTTATGATACTTCCCAAAATATCTTTTACCATAGCTTTGCTTGAAAGAAGTTAACAACTGTATCTTATATATGGTAAACAGTTGGTATTTGATGAGAGTGTCTCTGTAGTTTTAAGTAATAAAAAGGAATTTATTAATTTGAATTTTTTGTGCAAAGAATTGTTACTCATAAATTAGGAACTCTTTGTAGGGAAAGGTGGTTCAAGGCTGTAGGTTCTCATACATTTTAAGAGTTATGCATAAAGTCCCAAGACAGTGGGATATAATTATATGCTTGTACACCATTTTTTACCATTGAGTATGTAGTGGCCCTTGGGGCACTGATCATGAGTATAGTACAATGAATAATAAATAGTCTGTTGGTAAGGCACAGCCATTTGTTTATCTTAATAGCTTGAGTTGAAAAGCAGTTTCTCTCAGCCAAAATATTTGCAGCATTCAACACCTGATATAATATATTTTAAATTTAATTTAATATAGTATAGTATAATTAATCTTTTACAATCTAATCTAATCTATAATATATGTGAGTGCAAGACAGCTTTGTTGGTTTGGTCATATGGAGAGAAAAAATGACAATGATTTGGTGAAAAAGTTCATATCAATGAAAGTGGAAGGTGCTGTTATGAAAGGGAGACTAAAGAAAACATGGAAGGAAGTTATCAAATTGGATTTGAAGCAATAAGGTATCACCAAAGATCTAGTAAAGAACATCTAGTAAAGATTGCCCTGGAAGTCCATTTATTTGGACAATCCAACACATGCCAGTATGTAAAACAGACTGAAAACCAAATATGATGATGATGATGATGTATATTAAATTTATTTTGTTATATTATATTTTTTAATTATATTTTATCATTTTATATAAAATGTATAAAGCTATAAATATAGGAAGATTAATATAAAGACAATATCTCTAGGGTCAAATAATGTAAAATACATTTGTTTCAGTGGGTGGACGGAAAAAACTAAAATTATCATGTTTTGATCGTTCACAGAAGATTGAGTCAGTTCTAATATACCAATAAACATAAGAAAAAACTGTAGAAAATGCTTGCTATTAGATGTAAATATCAATTCAGTCGAGTAGTTCTAATCAGCCCTTATTAAATGGAAATGTTCATTTCCTTATTATGACACCATTGCAATTGAGGAAGGAATATGCATTATAACTGTTCAGTGTCAACACAAATATTTCTCTATCTGGTGAACTAACATATGCTTAGCCCCCATAGTTAATACCAAAATGATTAAAAAACACACAGAGCTTGCTATACATGGCTGATGCATTGGTTGAAGTTTAGTTTTTATCAGTATCACAAAAAGCAAGAAGGGTCATTATTGGCCTTTGGTACTATGTTATAAAAATCAATTTAAGTAGGGCTGGTGTCAAGTAAACTCACAAATAACTTGTTGGTCACATAATGCCCTCCCAAGGTAGCTTTACAAATTGTTCCTGTGCATTCTGATAAATTCCTGGGTATTACAAATCTCAACTTTGCATTTTTTTTACTTAATACTGTTTCTGCCAGTTCAGTAGTCTTGTGACATCCTGAGTCAGCTATCAGTCCTTCTTGATATGCATTCCATGAGACCTTGGCTTTGGCCAAGTGTCTTAGGCAGTTCAAGTGTTTGGATGTGTGTAGGGTCCCTAGGCCACTCGTTTGATGTTTGCATGGATTGTTTCCAGTAGGTTGGAGCAGTGTCTGCCATGCCTAGCCTGGTACTTTTTGCCTCCATCAGTTGCAAACTCCAGAGAGTGCCAGTGTCTGTCTATGTAGTATTGTTTTGTGCCTTGTTGGAGATGAGGCTGTGTGGTCATCCTATGACCTGTGGTTGTATGGAGGTACTTGCGGTGGCATAAATTCAGTTTCTTTGCATTTGCCAATGTTGTGGCCCAGCTGCTGCAGTTGTATAGCATGATGGAGGTGCAGTTTGCTTCGTTTAGTCTGAGTTTCTTTTATACTGGAATTTTTGACTGTCTTCAGATCTTCCAGTAGGATTGAAAGGTGATGTTTTCTAGGGTGCAGGAAAGTTTGATGTCTTCTTTGCTGCGGAGTAGAGAGCCTAGGATCTTGCTTTTCTTCCAGGCCATCTTCATCCTTTTCCAACTTCTCAGTGAGGTAGACGGACTCATTCATGAATAGGTTTTGCTGCTTTAGGGTGGTTTTGCAGATGTCTTGTATTCTGTTCAGTGGAGCTCTTTCTTCATCAAGGAAATCAACATTGTCAGCATATTCCATGTTTAGTGGCATGCCTGTGCCTAAGATGGGTATTTTGGATCTTGTAGAGAGAGTATGTATTGATTGCAATGCTGTGGTTAAGTAGCAGGTGGAGAGTACTGGGGAGAGACTATCAGCTTTGGGTGAGCCAATGTATTAAATTCAGCTGATGTTTCCTACTTTACTCTAATCGACAGCCTTTTTTCTACAAGGAGCATGTAGACTAAGTTCATCTTATCGTAGTTTGTCTTCATTGCAGTTTGCCTTGGTGAGAGAGTTTAGGATTTTTTGTCATTTGATGGTGTCAAAAGCTTTTGACATATCAATTTCCACCATGTGGAAATCTTGTCAGCATGACAGGAACCAGCATGTGTTGAGCCCACACTGTCTCCACAGCTTCTTCCTCTTTTGAAGCCACCTTAACATGGGCCTGTGTAGCTGTCAATCTTGTCCCTGATCCTGCACAGTGTGATGGTAAAGAGAATCTTCCTGGTGAGGTCAGTGCAGCTGAACGAGCGTGAGTCTCTAAGGAGAGGAGTTCTTTTCTGGCTGCAGAATGTAGACAATCTGAAGAAACCATTGGTGGTTAGGAATCCCATGAGAGCTTTGTCATTGTGATTTTGGATGCCTTTGCCATATGATCCCATGTTTTCTGCAAGTCCATTCCTGATGTCTTCTGTGGTCGGTTTTCCTAGCTTGGAGTTGAAGTGTCCACATATGAATGTGAGCCATCTGCTTGGTCTTTTAATGGTAGATGTTAGTTCTGTGTAGAAGCTGCCCAGCAGAGATGGGTCTTCTTGGGCTTTCTCAATGGTGGGTCCATTGGCATTGACAATTTGAATATTCAAGGCATCTCTGTTACAGATGTTGATACTTAGGTTGATGGTAGAGACTCTGTCACTTATGTGCTTGTAGCGGATGATGTTTTCAGACAGCCTTGGTCCAATGACAAATCCAAGTTTGTGGTCGGTCTGCAGTGTCTGTTCCCAGTGATCTCTGGTCTTCATTTCTTGGATGCAAAGGACATCTATGTTGTAGCATTGGCAGTCCATGCCTAGAGTTTACTTCTTTGAGGTGGCAGCTAGTCCCCTTACATTCCAGGTACCTATGTTCAAATGATTGGGTTGGCATCTTGGTTGTAGATGTGAACATTCTTGAAGGGTAGACATCTTACTGTGAGGCGAGGGTTTATCCCTTTACCCCTCACAGTAATGTGGTTGTCAACTCGTAATCCTCAACAATGCTCAGCTTCCCAACAGTGTTGGTATTGGTACTCCCAGGATGGACTGCTTGGAGGTGATCATTGCCCCATCCCAACTTTGCATTAGTACTGGTATAACGCTATCATACCCATTCAATAACCATTGTATTTTGTATTCTGTTTTGTGTATGGAAGAGAGAAGTGGCTGAAACAAATATCCTCACATTCTACATAATGAGTCAGAATTGACCTTGGAGCTCCTGATATAAATTGCTGACCAAAGAAGTAATGACTTCATTTAGATGCTTCAACCCAATAAGGCAATTATTAATTGTATCCTACCCAGAAAGTTTGGAAATTTTACTATTACTTAATGACTTACATCTAAATAATAGTGTTCTCATAAGCTATGCATTGTAAAACATGCCACAACTAAGGAAACTTAGGCAGTAGAGGCAACACAAGAATTTGTACTTGTGAATGTTTGTTTTGACATGTGATGGTTCTTAAGGCCCTACTGCTTCTGAATTTTAAAAACAAGACAAGGCATGTATTAACTGAGTGTTCTCTTTGATAGTGGGTAAGAGTTTGTTTGGCAAGAATTTACAGATGATCTTAAACAATATACAATTAAACACATTTTTTCTTCCTAATATTGAGTATCCAGAGAGGGGATGAGGTAGTTAGATTAACTTTTGAACATTCCAGTTAAAAAAACTCTGTAGTTTATGAAATCTTTGTGGTGTGCCATGTTTGTCTCAGCCATCAAATCTCTTCAAGTATGATCTTGGTCACCAACATCTGTATCTGCACTCCTAAAGTCAAAGAAATTGACAGAAATATTAATCCTGCCAGTGTAATTCTCATTAAATTTTACATGGGAAAACGGTGAAATCAATTGATAACTTCATTTTAGTTCTGGGTGGTTATATTCACTGGAAGAGATAGAAGCATCCAACACAGAGCAACATGTATTTGTGTAAAGGTGAAAGAATAGTAAGTTATTTTGATTCTTTGATGCCTTTATCAAACCCAGAATATAAGAATTCTGCTTTGACTTTCTCAATGCATTGTGAAGAACCACTTGCTAGAAATTCATCAAATTGAAATGTTTTTGAGTTGAATACTTCCCATATGACTTGCCCCAATTAAATATGCCAATTTCATCAATGAGAGTAGTGACAGCTGGACCATACCCCAAAAGTGATGTGGACTAACAACTCTTGGTACCATAAAAAAGTAAGAGGGTCAGAGTTTGCTTAAGTGCCATAAGAGCCACAACATGGGCATGGCTAACACATGCTTTATATGAACATATGACAGCAGACAACAGTGGGAAACACCAATTACAGATTGCATATGTTGTAGGAATGGAGAGGATTGGGACAAGTTGTATAAAAGAAAAACCAGTTACTATGCAAGATTGATTATTGTGCATTAAGATAAAATCCTCAAAAGACCCTCCTAAACCCTTATAGAAGAAGATCTGTTTAGCAGTTATGGAAGTGGCAGACATGTAGGAGGGGTAAGAAAGGTAAGAGGGAAAAGACAAAAAATATGGTCATGGAATGCAGAGGTTCAGGCTAGCATAAAGGAAAAGAAAGCAAAATTCAAGAGCTACAAAGAGTGAAAAATAGAGAACAAGAATGGAATACAATAGGGGAAAATGCAGTAAAGGGAGCAATTTGATAAGTGAACAATGAGGCCTGAAAGGAGTGGTACAATTAACTGGAAACACTAGAAGGAGAATGAACTATCTACAGAGTTACAAAGCAGGGAGCAGAAAACCAGGAAGACATTGAAGGGCTTGTTACAATAATGAATATTTAAGATATATTTTAAGGAATGAGCCAAGTGAAGAGCCAGTATGGACCATTACAGAAAAAATGCAATGGAAGCTATGTAGAAAGTGAAGAATGGCAAAGCTACAGGATGTTCAGAATTGTCAATGGATCCCATGATTGCTCTGGAAGAACAAGGGGTAAAGATGATGATGATGTTGTTAGATACTCTTGAGGGAAGAGTCGATACCATCAGGCAGGGGGATGAGCAAGCTGGTGCACAAACTTTATAGATGTGTCATGCTGTTTGAACATACACTAAAATAATGAACTTGATTCCAAACCTGAGATTCAGGATACAGCATGAGGTGGATGACATACAGTTAAGATTCAGAATTGGAAGGAATACAACAGATGCAGTCTTTGTAGTAAGGCAGCTGCAAGAGAAACATTTGAAAAGAAAGCCCTTTGTTGCTTTTTTTTATTTAAAAGAGGCCTTTGACTAAATCCCAAGAGAGGTGGTGTTTTGATGCATTAGAAAAAGCAAGAGGAAGATGTTTTCTGCATACTTATAAGGTTAGGAGGTCCAGATCTTTTAACACATACATAGGCTAGATCAAGAGATCTATTATCTCCAGAGATGAATCTTAACTTCATTCCTTTGTGACTTTGAGACTGTGTCTTAAATTCCTTTTTGAAAAGCGTAACGCTCTAGTGTCCTTTTTACATACACCACTGATATCTGTAAGCTGCTTGAGATAAAACAAGATGGAAAGTGTCAGATAAAGATTTGCTGCCACTTTCTTTAGGATGGTGTTGTTAACTGGTAGAGCTTTGTGGATTTCCTTCATATCAACATCAAGTAACATTTGGATACAATAAAATCCTTTCCCCCGTCATTTGCATTCTTTTCAAAGACTGTTTTGTATAGTGAAATATTCATTATGGGTCTTAATTTTATGATAAATAAGTAGTCATCTGTGAAGAGGCATACACTTGATTTTACACTATCTGGCAGATCAAATGGTATAGAACCCTACACAGTGCCCTAGGATACACTGGAATCAACACGGAAAACTGGTTGAACACACTCCATTCACCACTACTCTCATGTGATGGTTGCACAGGATTGCTTGAACGTAGTGATAAAGGATTTCTGATGCTATAGGCCTGTAGTTAGTGTGAAATCTTATCATGTGGGATGGTGCTAGGTGCTTTTCATAGGTCAAAGAGTCATAGTTCTCAGCCAGATTGTCAATGGTAACTACTAGCTGGATTCCACATGACTATCAAGATCTAAAACTTTGATTGAGGGATGTTAGGATATTATGGCTCTCTAAATTGCATATTGTTCCAACTTTTTCTGAGCTGAAATATAGTGGGTATTGCAGGTGCTAACTGTTGAGCACATTCCTTCAATACTAGGATAATAATTTTATCTGGTTCTGGAGCCTCAGATGCTTCAGTGTTTTTGTGCAGTGTATTTTACTTGATTGATTTTTGTTGTCAGATTTTTCAGGTAATTTTGTGGGTTGAAACTGAGCCGAAGTGGTTGACTAGCATCTCTGCTTTGGTTTTTCTTTCACTTTTTAAGTGTCCATCTTCCTTGAGTAGAGAAACTTTGATGTTATCTTTCTTTGTGGATTTAACAAAGTGGTGTTGTTAGCTAGACCTTCTTGCATCACATTATTTATGTATAACCATTCTGCTCTTATAAAGGCTCATATTCATCAGGAAGTTGTGGAAATTACTCGAGTTGCTGGTTTTCTGTGCCTGATGATTGAGTCTGTATATTTGCTTACATGACAGCAGAGATTGGAGTAAAGCCATGGTGGGTATTTGGCTTTCTTGATATTTTTGGATGGGATGTTATTGCTTTATTTAGTAGTATTGGGATGAATATGCCCGTAGTTCTTTCATAGCCCACCCCTCTCTCCCTCCATTCAAGCAGGTGTTAACTATTTCAGATATTTGATTAAAGAATGTTCAGAGGTGTTTCCAGTTTGCCTTGGAGAATTAGTATGCTTGTGGCTGCTTCTTTGTTGTGTACTGGGGACAAACATTTGAATCTACCAGCACTATATCATGATCAGATATACCTGGTTTAGTAGATGAGTTTGTGGCTAATGATAGATTTGTTGAAAAATGCAGGTCTAGTGTACTTCCCATTCACATTTATCCTTCTTGTATCTGGTTGAGGCCATGGGATGAAAGGCATGGGGTGAAAGATATGGGGTGAAGATATATCCAATTGCTGTTGTTGGATTAGCTTGTCTCTTTGGACATTACCCCAAGTAAGATGGTCAATCAATATTGGAGCAGTTGAAATAGCCACAATATAATATGGCTATTGATTATGCTGGTAAGTTGTTTTAGTTACTTAACCTTTTATGTTTCTGTGCAGCATGTGAAAGCATCCCTTATACAAGTCTTTTGTTTCTGTGCAGCATGTAAAAGCATCCCTTATACAAGTCTTTTGTTTACTTTCTTTTTGTATTGTTTACCTTCAATAACACTTTGTGCTTTTTTATTCAACCATTACACGGAGGGTAATTTGGAACAAACATTTCATCAAGATTTGTTTTAAATTAAAAAAAAGTCCCTAGTGTTCATCAATGACTATTATCATGCAAGCTGAATAAAAATTGGATTCTATCGTATCCTGTTACAAAGAAACAAATTCCTTGATAACCATGATTTTATTAAAAAATTTAATTCGACCACAGTGAAAATAATTAGTTGAGACTATGAAGCATTAAATTTTGTTAGGTTTTTTATGTAACTGAATGTTAATTAAACTATGTGTTGTTAACAAGACTATTTTTCACATATTTTTTCCTGGCTTTAAAATGTTAATGCAAAATTAATTCAAACATACATCAGAATATGAACTTGCAGTAGTAGTTTGCTCTTATAGCATTAAGATGCCAAAGAAAAGGAACAATTTTTTTTTTAGTTTTAACGTCATTTTTCCCCAGCAATTGGGGCTCAGACGGTGCCCTTCAGAGGGACTTTGATTTGGCAGTGAGGAATTTCTTGGCCGGATGCCCTTCCTGACGCCGACCAATGGGTTTTTATTTCTTTGCAAAGTTCCAAATTCTCCTCGACAGCTCGGCGAAAAGACCCAGAACTCTTGGTTACTGTGCAGTTGCACTAACCATTAAGCCACGGCTCCTCGCCAAAGAAAAGGAACATGATAATCTTAAATCATGAAACAGCAATCTTTAAGAAACAAAGAAACAAGTTATGGTCAGTCTGGTGCTATTTTCAGAGTAAAAATAACTTATATACTCAGGGAGATCATGCAGCACCCAAAAAATTCTGCTGTTTTTGAATCTACTGTATATCATAAAGATGTACAAAGAGTTAAAAGATGTAAAACAAGATACAAATTATTACATCCTTCCATGCATAGGTCTCAGAGCTAGGCAGGTGCTACCAAAGTAGATTGGTAGTAAGCCCTAGATCTTGTTAGCATTATAAAGGGACATTGTTATTAACTATAATGTTACAGTACCAATAATGGGCTTATTGTAAGTGCAACTTCCTTCACACATGCTACCAGTCAATTTTTTTATCTCATAATTTAATAAACACACTACTACATCAAAATAACCTGTGACCTCAGGGTTTATGGAAGAAAATATTTTTTTTTACTTTCATGCAATAAAAAACGTTTTGTAAGCCCTTGGTGTTTTTCTTAGTTTTCAGTTACACACTATCCTTTTATTGGAAATACCAGACTTCTCTATGTCTCCTTGGCTGTGTGTCACCGTAAATTTAAAGAATCAAGGGGCATTTCCAATAGCACACAGGTTTACTTACTGGCAATTTTCAGGGATCATTTAGATCACAGAAATGTATCTATTGCTTTAAGAAAAACAGATCAATGCTATCCATAGTATCGCTTCACAAAAGTCAGTCTAAGTGGACCAAGCAGATTAAACCTGATTAAAAGATTTAATGGGAAAATAGTGCCAGTGTCAAGTAGCATGACAGTTTATTTCCAGATCCTGGGCCAAACCAGAAGCTTTAAGACAACCTCCTCAAATGGTGACAAAGTGATCTTATTTATAATAACATCTAGTATTCGCTAAGTTTGATTTTGTTCCCTATGCTTTATGGCTTAAGGCTGTGCAAAAAGAAAACTGTTATAAATTCTTTGTTTTCCTCAAAAATTAGCTTTTCCAAACTTTAAATTGAGGGTTATATGTGTCATACTCTAGTTTTTTAAAACTTGATTAATCAAATGTAACTTTTATATAATTTCAATGGAAAAACTGTGTATCTAATAAGGGCAAGAAGACCCAACATAATGATAGTGCCAAATCAACAGAGGCTGTGATCTCTGCTGTGGCTGCACCAGCTAATACGAACATCAGAGATAAGGAACAAAAAAAGGATGACAGAAGAACCATGGCACCCTTGGAAATCAGGAGGTTATGGACAACTATAAATTTTATCCTGATTGTAATTGGAGTCAGGATATCATCACACCCCAGTTGAAACATGTACTTGATGATGTGCAAACAAGAGTAGACTTTTAAGGAAGTCAGCATTCTTATGGTGTCCAAGAATCCACAGACAGAATTGGGTGGCTAAAGACGGCTGAAAACAAAGCAATACTCCAGATGATAAAGCATCAGTGTGATATTCAGAATCAGTAACTGTAATCATTATTTAACTACATCCTAAGATTAAAGTGTGGTTACAAGAGAATTGGAGAACATAAAAAGTACTCTGATATGAAGGTTGAGCTCTTTCCTACTCTGGCACATGAAAACCACAGTTAGCTGGATTATTTATTGGAATGCTTGGTAAATATCAACAGTGCTAGGACAAATATGAACAATTTTCTGTTTTTGCCAGTGCTGCACTTTAGTACTAGGTACTACAAATAATCTGTAGAAGCAGTTTTATCTGTGAATTTAATTATACTATTGATGATGATGATGATGATGATGATGATGATGATGATGCTGATGATNGTAATCATTATTTAACTACATCCTAAGATTAAAGTGTGGTTACAAGAGAATTGGAGAACATAAAAAGTACTCTGATATGAAGGTTGAGCTCTTTCCTACTCTGGCACATGAAAACCACAGTTAGCTGGATTATTTATTGGAATGCTTGGTAAATATCAACAGTGCTAGGACAAATATGAACAATTTTCTGTTTTTGCCAGTGCTGCACTTTAGTACTAGGTACTACAAATAATCTGTAGAAGCAGTTTTATCTGTGAATTTAATTATACTATTGATGATGATGATGATGATGATGATGATGATGATGATGATGATGATGATGATGATGATAAGTCATTCAGTATGAGAAGAAAATTGGAGAGTCACCAGTAATGAGAAAAGATAAGAAGAAGTCAGAAAGACCAACATAAAGGAAAGGTTTCTGGGTGGTTATTAGGGTGCTAGCAAGAAAGTCGACTGCTAAGGTTTGCTGCTGAACAACTAGAGCAATAGGTCAATTTTTGGCAGAAGATTTCCTGGTATTTATCTTCTTTTTTTTTTCAGAGGTTGAGCTTCAACTTATTCCATGCCATAAACACTTTTTCTAAAGTATTTTATTTATTACTTTCGGTGTGGTTACTAGTGGGATCTACGCAAGCATCTGTGGAGATATATTTCTTACCACATATTTGAAGGGTTGTACTGTAAAAGTGTGTTTGATAGAAAGTCTTCTATTCCCATTTTCATCACGTCTGAGGCATCACAAAGGCCAAACACTATTTCTCTTTTTCATATCAATCTTTCTAGCCATGGTGTAAATATGACAATATTTATATTCCAGCTGTCATCCGGGCCTTTGCATTTTCTACAGAGAATAGCTATAGAATTTTAGAATTGGTAGAATATTTTTTTCAAGTGAGAAAAATGACTTGTGACTTGAATTTGCCTGGAAGATGCAGTTGATTTAATGGGATAGGCCTAACAAATTGTTAAAAATGACAAATCAGTCTGGATTTACAGTTTTTAGAATCAGTGGTTCTGGATATTTTTTTTATCATATTTGACAGAATTGGCTAAGTTTATGGAAAGCTTGAAGCGCACTTTGATTTCATGAGGATTTTTCTTTTAAATCTTACGCCATAACTTTATAGGCGTACGATTAAACTTTCAATGAAGTACTGATGTCAGCTTTTATCTGGGTCACCTTTGCGGTGCTCCGAATCGGCTTTCTTAGGCATCAAATTACGTTTTCTTTTAGCATAATTCTGGTTCCAGAGAATTGACTAAACTGGTACTTAGGTGAAATCCGAAGTGAGAGCAGCTATCAACAAAATGAAAAAGAATAAAGCAGCTGGCCCAGACGAAATAATAGAAGAAATGATATTAGCATTAGACGAATTTGGAGTTGACATACTTACAGAAATAATTAAAGAAATATACGACACTGGCGAAATTCCAGAAGCACTGAGTAAATCTATTTTCATTGCACTACCAAAAAAGCCAGGAGCAATTGACTGCGAATTACACCGAACAATTAGCCTGATGAGCCAAATCATAAAAATTGTTCTAAAGATTATTATGTCTAGAGCACGCAGTAATATCAGGGCAGAAATCGGTGAAGAGCAAAGTGGTTTTGTAGAGGATGCTGGCACACGCAACGCGATCTGGATGATACGAATGATTTTTGAACGAGTTATAGAAATGCAAAAAGACTTGTACTTGTGCTTCATCGACGATACGAAAGCGTTTGACAAGGTGAAACATGAAGAACTTCTGAAGCTAATGCATTCCATAGAAATAGATGGCAAAGACTTAAGACTGCTGCGCAACCTGGAACAATCACTATGTATGAGAGCTGCCAATGAACTTAGCGACTTCACGAAAATGAAACGAGGCGTGCATCAAGTATATGTCACTAAATGTTCAGTAGTAATGTGTTCGCGGGATTTGACATCATCACATTTCTCAGATCTCGAGAACCTTTCTTAGAATCCTGGCAGAATGTAATGGCACTGTTTTATGCAACTTATCAACCAATGTCGCCATTCCAATGCCCTCGAATCTCCCCTTTCATTTCATTTATTCATATATTTCTCCACTGATTTCCTAACACCAGTAAATGTTTTTTTAGTTATGTATACCGTCGATACCTGTCGCCCACCAGTTCTTTCTCTTTCTTACTCTTTCATATAATCCTTTCTCAGTGATTTCTAATTCATTCATTTGTGTAGTCTTTCCCGTAATCTCCTTTGCCGCCCTGCTCATCCATATACCTGGCCTTCCCTTACTTCTTTAAGGTTCATTATCGCTTTACCTTTTAAAATCTTGATGGATTATCCCTCAAGTACTGTATGTTGTAATTCGTTTATTATGGTATCTTTCATCCCATTCCTTCTTGATACGTTGCATAAAAACTCTTCCTTTCTTTCATTTCTATCAATTTGAACCAAGCTCACTTTCACCTCCAATGTCCAATTAGAATCATTGATTCTATTTCCGGTTTCTACTGATTTTTTTCCATTCTCAGGTATTACTTTGATCTCTGTTCTCATTGTTTGCACTAGCCATAAGATCTTTCTGTCTCCTTTTTGAATCATGCAGCGTCAATTTTGTTTGATATTCTCGATTTCTCTGGAAATTGCTTACCCATTGTCTTTTTATCCGTCCATAGATCTTTTAACACTCCTTCTTTCCCCTTTTATCAGTCTTGGTTGAAAACTTTTTCACCTCATTAGTGCAATTTGATAAATGATGTTTAGTTGGAGGTTCATCTCATGAGTCAGCTTTATTATATTTGCTACGATTTGTCTTTGAAGTGCTCCTTCGATATAATTAGTTTTTGTTAGAATTTGAATGTAATATGTCTCCCATAAAGCATTTGACATACTCACGTGTCAACAGTTCATGCAAGGTCCTCGCACGTTTCAAAGCCATACAGTTGACACAATAACCAATGAATATAGCGACACACATTGTCATGACGGTGTTTATAGTCACGTTGTGCTAGCAACCCACACGCACTAAGTGTGTCACATTCTCAGCCACTTTCCCGTACAGCCGACATCTGTTCGCATTTTATGTTTTGTAATAGTTGTTCTTGATAGAGTTTGTTGCTAGCGCCAGGTCGTGTGCAGCTATTAGCAAGCGTTTAGTTTTACTCTTTAAATCCCTTCTGAGAATCCAAGTTCAAGAGTCAGCAGTTTTTAATTCCTTTGTCTCCCAGCACTGGACGTTTTCCTTCTCAAACCGTGACTTGTACTCAGCTTTGCTTTCTACAGTTTCCTTGTTAACTTTCCTTTCGTACCCTTTGGAACATGCTGCAGTAAGAGATGATGATGATGATGATGATTTATTATTATTATTATTATTATTATTGTTGTTTTTTATTGTCATTTGTCATAGGGCCTGAAACAAAAAAATTGATGTGTTATTGGTAGGTTTGCTGTTGTAAATAGATTTCCAAACTTCATTGGTGTAGACCATGATATTAAGTAACAGTAAATATCTACGATTTTTTTACATATTTTAGCTTAATTCGTACCATATTTTTTATTTGGGGAATTTAGTCTGATCCATACTGTTCGGAATTGATAATGGTACCAAATAGGGGCCTAAAAAGGGATCGGCAAGACTGTGCCCTAACATTTTATAAGCAGGACTTTAACAAGGCATTATATTCTTTTGTTGACTAATAAGGTATCCTTGCCTTTTCTCGTGCAACATTGAGGGTACTGTATTTATTCACGAAGTGCCAGTTTGATACTAAATATAAGGGCTGCCCATTATGTAGCTTGATGATCACAACGAAGCAATGTGTTCTGTTTCTTTAGAGATTAAAATTGACCTCGAATTTACCATAATGGAAAATATCAACCAGGGTATTCTTGTTCATTTGTTGTAAACTGGGAGGGTTATTATTGAGCCAGTATTGGAACTTATTATATTTGGGAAAAGCAGGCCATTGAGTTAAGTTTTAAAAGTATTTGCTTCAGCTGATTTGTTGAATACCTGATATAATTGTAGTTTAAAAACATCAAAACCTTTGGCAACTTATTGATATCACTATCCCTGCAGACCAAAACGTAGTTACTACGTAGGGTTGGAAGATCGAAAAATATCAAGGCCTTGCCTTTCAAATCAAAAGAGTTTACAGATTTTCTGTTAAGGTTGTACCTGATATAGTCGGTATGGGCATATGCTTGGGCATAGTCACAAAGAGCGCAGTTTGTTATCACCAGCTACTTGAAATCCCTTGGGTAACATACAGAAAGGAGCACTCCTGATAAGCATGCACACTCTGAGAGAAGTGCTGCGTCTGTGGCCCGCGGAAGGGGTGTGAGATGTAGTAGTGTCCACTAACCGGTATTTAACCACTAACCGGTGTTCATAGTAAATAGCAATATTAATAATAAAGAATAAAGTGGTAATTGTAGGAGTAGGAGTAGAAGAGTAGCAGCACCAGTGACAGTATTAGCAGTAGTAGATGCAGTAGGTGCAGTAGTTACTGTAATGGTTGTGATGGATGGGTTAAAAACCCACGTTCATCGCCAAGCCACCTTCCAAGAAAAGTGCGTGGATACATAGAGTGAAATAAAATAGATAACTAAAATAAAGTGGCTGACGTCACTTAAGCCATGAAACTGGTATACCACAACAAGAGGGGAAAGACACATTGCTGTAGCAGGTTTTTTTTATGCTTGTAAAACACTTTACATGTTTTTTCTTTTGTACAGAAAAGCGTCCAAGCTTCTTTTACATATGTTAAACAAAAACTCGAAATTTTATTCACCTAAGATATACAGAAACTAACATGTATTAAAGTTTTAATTGGAGTCATCAACCTTCACTGCCTGAAGAATCTTAGCCACGTCTAAGCCGAGACATTATTAGTACTTTTTTCTTTTCATTCCCTTAATAAACAGGAAGAAGAAAGAATTGCTCGGGAAGAGGAAGAAAAACGACAAAAAATGATAGCTGAAATGGAGGCTGAAAGGCAACGCGAGGAAGAAAGAATAAGGCTAGAAGACGAGGAAAATATGAGAAAAGCTGCAGAAATGCGCGAAAAACGTGAGCGTGAAGAGAGAGAAAAGTTGGAGTTGGAACAGAAGTTTAGAGAAGAAGAAATTGAGAGGAAAGCAAAAGAAGAATTAGAAAGAAAAGCAAAAGAAAGAGAAATAACAAGAAAACAGGAAGAAGCTGCCAGGCTTGAAAGGAGAAAGGTTCGTCAAACATTCTCAGAATTAATTTATTTTTCATTGGAGAATCGCTTTTACTTATTTATATATTAGAAAGAATTTATGATTCGCACACGTTGTTATTGTATATTGTTAGACTGTGAACACGACACAATAGCATTCACGTACGCCATGACTACAAAGACTGCTCTTGTTTAATTCTGACCAGCAGTGAATAGTTTTGCTGCAAATAAACAAGAATGATAAGACAATTTTAGTGCTCGGAACACTTCCACCAGACTGCCCATATTTTGCAAACGTTTTCTGCATTAAAGGTAAGATAGGTTGTTATTGAATGTAGCTGAGAAACAAGTTTATCAGGTGCATTTATTTTGGCAGGAGGAAAAATATAGTGATGTTAGCATCACGTATAATGTAGAATTCCCTTTCTAAAAGAATACAGTTTTGCGGGTTTTTGTAGATAGCACTACAGAGATAAAAAAAACAACAACAAAAGGGATGACTCCTTTTGCTCTCCAGAACTAGAAGTCAGGGCGTTCAGTAGCCTCGTACGCCATTACTTTGCATAACACTACGACAAACCCGTAACTGTATCTCCAGCGGTGTAAATTATAAATAACGATATTACATTTGTTTTGAACATGAAAAGGAAAGAAAATCCGATTGAAAAATTGTACAGTCCCTACCTTTATGGCTGCATTGTGGAAAAATACCACACAAAATATTTAATCTACCGTGTATTTTCAATTAAGTGTTGTTGAACACAATAGATTTGTTCATTCGATGCCAATGGGCTGGTTTTCCGTGTTGGAAAGACTTTGCGGTGTACAGTTTACCAGTATGCATGGAGGCGTAATTTACTCCGATGCTGGCACTTTTTCAAGCTGCCAATGATGGTTATTCTCAAAACCTATTTTGCAACTGCATGGATTGACTTGTAATAGTTAAAAGAGTTGCGAAGTATGGGATACTATTTTCAATTGGTGGCATACCAATACTACCAAGTAGTTTTGTAGATTTTTCTTCGAAGTCATGTTGTTTGGTACATGTAACACCTTAGACGAAAAGCTTTTTCTCCAGTCGATATTATTCTGAGCAGGCTTTCAAACAGGAAAACTGATCCACCCCGATTCTTTCTTTGAGGCAAATGCATGATATTTCTCGCATTCTGGTCGTCCGTAGTTGTTGGTATCAGTAATAGACATTTATTACTTAAAAAGACCTCCTTGCTCGCACTACTAATTCGTGCACTCCTTTGGCGAACTATGAAGTCAGCAAAATAAAAGAGAATGGTATTTTGGAACAGGGATAATTCAAATTGATCAAGAGAGTTACGTAAAGAGTTAGATATATCATTCGTTTTGAGTATTTCAGTGACCTCATTGAACCCCCTCCCCCGCACACACCCTTGCTTCTGACGTACCTTTGCTGGCTTAATATACAGGATTGGTGCTGTGCAATGGTCATCAAATATCATGCAGTTAGCCCCTGCACTTGGAATGGCACTTTGGCAGGCACCTGTTGCAATGCACTTTTGAATTAAACAGTGTTGGGATTGCTTTTGAATCCACCTTTGCTTCGAATGCAGAAAATATAGTAGTTTGAAGTGTTCTTTTGAAAATTTGTAACTCAACAGGTACTATTGATTTTTCTATAGGAGATTTATTGCAATATAAATTATTCTTTTTACTGATGACCAAAATCCCTTTTCAAAAGTCGCGGTGTTGTGTAATGTGTTACCTTGGGGTTGCAGTTGTAGTTAGTAGTTTGCAGCATTTGCAAGGCATTGGTCCCAGTATTCCTGATTACAAAGCCATTTGAAACCCCAAGCAAAAGGAAGATTTGGAATTTAGGATGCCATATGTATGGTCCATAATTCTTACAAACTCAACAGTATACATACATCCTTGAAGCCTTTTTTATGGAGCAAAGGAGCTGAAGGCCATCAGCTACCGATGAGCTTATGATTTGAGCACCAAGACTTACATTCCTTTTTTGGTTGTGCCAGTCTATGTGGGCTGGCTGTAGTTTGTTGTCAAATTTTAGTCCCTTTTCCATCTGAAGCTTATAAACATCTTTGATGTATTGCCACTTTATGCTCTGTTCACCACCGGAGGTGTTATTTGAAATTGCCTAAGGTCACCAAATGCATTTTGGGCAAGCTTTACCATGTTAAAAATAACTAGGATACCATAAACTTGGTAGTCTCTTGTTTGATGTTTAAATCCTAGCTTAAAGTTCTCAAAATGACCTTCCAGGATGCACCCAATCTTTTTTAGCATCTCAGTATTGACGCTAGTCCCATCACAAGTGACTGATTACACACGCAGGCCAGCATCTGCAAGTAGGGTAAGTGCCGTTTTTACAAGATTGGTAAGGCTGTTAGCAATTATGTGATGAACAAAAAAAATAGCCAATGGGACACTTCCAGTGGAGCTTAAGCCCAACAGGGAGAAACACTGAGGCCTCGCTGTCTAGTTTATCTTACTCTTCAGTAAATAGGCCACCATAATCAACAAAACCCACAAACTCATATTTTAAAGGATCTTACATTGTTTCCTACCTTTTTGCCATGCTGTCTGTAATCGATGTACAATGTGAGATTATCTATTTTCTATAGCTTTTTCTTGCAGTCCATAAATTACTTCTTTTGAAAGGCTTGGTTCACAGTAAATTGTTGACAGGCATAATTTCAGACTTATAGTATGAGGTAGGAAAAGAAATCGCTGGATGTATTTGTAAGCTTTGGGAGAGTTGAAGTAAAAACAAAGAGCAAATTGTTTTACCCTGTTGGAATATTATCTCCTTTTCGGCTTTAGTTTGCTTTGTTTAAATTGTTTTTTTATTATTTCCAGTATACAGGCAGAGAAATGGCTCTCAAAAAGTTTACCTGAAACAGGTGAAAGATTTTTCTTTCCCAAATAGTTAACAAGATCTCTCATTGATTTAAATTTTTGTTCTCCTCAACTTTTAAGGGTTTTGCTTTTCTCTGGAGTTTTTTCTTTGTTGGTGACTGATTGTTGACTACTCCCTCCACATTGTGGTACGTATGACCGTGATTGACCAGCTGCACCCTTTTTTCAAGGAGCCATTAGCAGCACCTTTTGCCTTTTACAGTATTTGTGGTATAGTTCAGCTTTCCTTTTTAGGTGATTTTCTTGGCTTGACATTTGCCAACAGGTATGTGGGAATATCAATTTTTGACAGAACAGCCATACACTTAAGTGGCTTTTCTGATTTCCCACGCTTGACTAAATAGTTATTTTCATTTAAATGAGCACTGCAGATGTAGGAATAATTTGTTGGCTCCCAGTTATCTCTAGATATTGCCTTCACCCAGATACTTTTCCTTTTAACATCTCATGGGAATCTGTAAAAAGACTTATTATTTAGGTAAGATTTGACTGCATTTATTAGCAAAGATATGTGTTATGAGACCTAATCATCTCATCATCATTTTCGTTCATTTGCAAAAAGTGAGAAACGAGTTTTTTTAAATATCCTGTAATAACATTGTAATTGCCCAATTGAACTTTGGGTAAATTATAAGTTGTATATTTTTCCTTGATATGCATTATGTCATAAAGTCTTGTTCATACTCGTGTCATTTCTGACTTCCCCTTTGTTTTAAGATATACATTATATTTTAACTTTTGGCATTTCTTTGGTGTATTTAACCCTTTATACCCAGGGCGATTTCAAGCTTTTAATGGTGAAATTTGGCAATTGAGCTGTACTAGTAAAACCACATTGTTCGCCTGATTTAAAGAAACTGTGTTTTCTATTATCAACATCGGATACAGAAAGACCATTTAATGCTGAAAATTGCCAAAAAAACTCTCACCAATTATCTCAAAATAGGCCATTTTCAATTATCATTGATAGTGACAGTACCCACCATGTACCTACATACTAACCATTTTTTTCATTTTATGTAGTTGCTATCAACCATATAGTACTTAGCACTCAAAGGAGTTCATTTCACATCATGTTTTCTAATGAGAAACTAGCAGACGACGGGGAATGAGGACATAAAATAAATAATTTCATAGTTCTTTTCAGTTTCAACTGCGTGAATTCCACCTACTTATATGTTCATAACAACAGGAAGAGGAGGGCCTTAATATTTCTTATTTACCCACTGGAAGTTCAAGGTTTCTTGACATCGAAAAACAAAAAATGATGCTGTCAAGCGTTGGTTAATCCAGAATGCAAACCCAGGGTCAAAATTGAGCTGTGAGTGTCCACTTTAAAATATAAATTAAACAACCCTACAGGATATACAGGGGTCAATTTTTTGCCCGATACATTAAAATCTGGTTAAATCTGAACCTTTTGACCGGAAAGTGGCATTCAGCTAATAACAGCCATACAAATATAAGTTTTGTATAGTAACCTCTGCATTTACCATGGCCAAGTAGCACCGAAATACTTGTATGAAGTCAATTATTAAGTCAGAAGACTTAAAAAGTGTTCCATTCCTACTTATTGCTGAGAAATACATTCGAAACCACCAAGGGCCCTAGTATTAACAGTTTGAAATCACTCACGCAATAAACTGGAAGCTTACCTCCCTCTTATATACCCGACAGCATCTTCCTTCTCATGCAACAAGCGTGACTTTATGATTGTGTGTCATTATAATTTTTTTTTTTCTGGCAATAAACGAAGGCAGTACCAGCTCTGGATTTTTTTACAGAAAGATTAAGTGAGATATAACAAGGCTGGCAGAGTGTATTTCTGTGTAATGCAGCTGTGAAGCATGTGGCATACATAGCATAGGGCCTGAGGGACCTGTAAGTCCCCAATGGGGACCATGAGCCAAGCCCCCAGGAACTTTCCATTTCCTTAAAACTAAATGGCCTTGAATTTCACTAAAAATATAAAGAATGTTGGTTTTCGCTCAAGGCTTTTTGAAATAATTTAGGGGCTTCGTGGAAAATAATTCTGTACTTTTTTGCTACCTGGTGAATTTAATTTCTTTGTAATGATTTCAGTAACTTGTAATCTTGGAAAGATCTTTTTCCAAATTGAAACTTATTAAGACCTTTTTGAAATCAGCAATAAGCCAAGAAAAGAATTGAATATCCTGCGGTTCTTTGGATTGAAAACACAGAAGGAAAAACGATCAACGAGACAAATTTAATCAACAACGTTGCCCTTTTAAGTTCGCGAAGGCAGAAAAGAATTGAAGTGAAATCCTTTGTACCTGAAACCTAAATTGTAACAATGGGCCATTGAAAAGTTTTAAAGCTGTTTTACCTCTAGGTATGTTTTTTATGTAGTTACATAGAGTTTTGTTGTATTAACTGAAAAGTAAGCGTCTAAGAAATTGTACCATATATTTGGAGGCTCTTAGTCCCTTTAGTTACGCATAGGTATAAGGGTCCCCATTTCCTCTACTTCGTTTATAGACTTACACATATCTGCTACGCTGCTGTGGATGATTTACTACAGTAAGCCACGATCGAATGAGTAGTGCCTGTTAACAGAGCACTTCTTCCAATTCAGCTTAAGTTAACATTATAAAACATTGGTGAAAGTGAGTTTTAAACAGTCCTAAATTACCAATTTTTATAAAAAACGTTTTTGTAAACAGGCACATACAGAGACTGTATGTGCCTGTGGAGCAACCATTCCAATCCCCTCTTAAGGCAATTTGTGCGTCCAAATGCTCCACAAGGGGTAACCATGATTTTCGGGAAAGAAAAATGACTAGTATTAATAGTAAACTAGCCCAATGTAATGGTTTTCGAGCGATATAATTCTCCTGTTTCAAAATGCTGCAATAGCAAAATATGCAATTTAATGTAGAACGAGGCTATTTGTTGGCCTCACTTTGACCTGCCTTCTGGCGCTATTTTTTTCTCTTTTTTTCATCTATGAAAAGCACGCATGTTCAGGGTCCTGAGCAGCACTTCCCATCATAAAGAAAGGAAATTACAAGTTAACTATACGTTGTATGCCTGGTGCGATTACAACTCCAGGCATTGTTGTACCAACAGTGTACCAACAGTGCCAATTTTGTGAAAATTTTGGTTTTGCCTTCTCCGGTCTTTACCCGCACAAATTTTTGGTTAGGCACAAGACTTTGCTGACATAAGTTCAGTCTTTACACTTCCTCCAATTATAGAAATTGGCGGCTTCGTTTCAATCCTTTGTTGTCAGTTGTTTTCAAAAGTGGTAGCTGTTTGACAGATGGTTTGACAGATGGTTTGAATTACTATTGATACGTTTTTTTCACTAGCCATGTAAATCCTTTGATTTGATATCCCATTTGGTTTCTTTGACAATCGATTTATGGTTGTAATTAGTCAAATTTTAGACTCTTTTGGGCTCTATCGCCCCTTAATGTGTACCTGGTTTTTTTAAACAAGACTTACGGCTAACAGTTCTTGTGTGGGGAAGAACATTGTTTTGCTTCCTCCATAACCCAATGGAAATGGAAGTGCACTTTCTTCTTCTACTTACTTGGAAGTGTTAAAAAGGGAGGGGGGTTAAAATGGAGGGGTTGAAATAGTTAAACAAGAATTGAAAGGAAAAAAGATACTTGATGCCCATATTTTCGCAGCTGTAGCCACAAAATGATTTTTGGATGCATCTACTTTAACGAATAAAATATTGCAATCGAACGCACTTGTCAAGTGCGCTGTGTTATTGTGGGTTGTGAGAAACCGGTTTTGCAAAGGTTTTACGGATTTTTTTAATGTTAAAAAAAAAATTAATTTGCGGGCATCTGTTTTATTAGAATTTTATGTTTCCCAAGTCATACTGGTTGTTTTAAACTATTTTTCGTCGAAAAATGTTGACGGGATTGACATAACGGACGAAGGGACTCTCTCATTTTAAACGAACTATTGTCAAGTTTTTATTTCCAAATATTCTGTTGTATTGAAGATTTTACTTATTTTTTTAGTCTCCTTAGTCATAAATACGACAGTTAACTGTAAGCAAAGTGCTGTGTGCGTAGAAATTAGTCTTTTTAACCTTGACAGTGATACAACTGCTCATTGCGTAAAATGTAGGTGTTCTTTGGATTGATTGCCAACCAACTTATTTTTTGAATAGCAATACTGACAATCTTTCATCTCCCAGGGCTTTTTTATTGAAAAGGCGTGAACATTGTTTTTTCCTGTGGAAATAGGATAATTTATTATTTCGCATGTACTAGAATTTAACATTTCGAAGAGCAAGCAATGGGAAACAGGTAGCAGTATTTCTTATGATTAAATATCTGACCTCAATACAAACGTAGCATCCATACGATGTCACCCATATGAGAAAGTTAGAAAACACAGATATTTAGAAACGGGCCAACTAGCTAAGAATTATGATTTTAGTACTTGCAAGATTAATTTTTGAACCCATTAATTTTGTTATATGGATTTTTAGGAAGTTCTTCAAGGTAAGTGTTTTATTGTTTTGTTCTGTTTAAGTTAGTGTCCATAAGAGTACCATCAAATATATAAACCAGAAAATTGTTTGCTTGCGATCAGAAGTACTCTTTGTGCACTACATACTGCCTTATCCAGGCTACAGTAGTACCTCCGATTGTACGAAAGTATGGTTTTGTGGTATCTGACTATGTCAAATACTGTTAGTACTACAGCTTATGATAAAAGGAAACAATGGTAATAGCTGTGGTCTGGTGTAATGGCTTAATTTTCCTAGGATTTCTGTATTTCTTTGAAACTTTTCGGTAAGCATTACTATTAAATGCAGGATATTTTAAAAGGCCCAGTAGAATACTTTATTTTTCGACGCAGTAACTAATCCTTATTATAAATATTTCACATAGATTAAAAATCCTGAGGGTTTTTTTCCGGAAAGGTAATGAATGGTTTGGACTTTAAAACATACGTGTGTTATTTTGCTCTGCATGACAATTGCCTCGAGATTTATGGCGTTCAATTTGTCATATAAGAAGTCTCCGCTAAAATTACGGTTCTTACCACTCAGTTGTGTACTTATTCTTGGTCACGCAATTTCACTCCATTTAAAGCATTAAATATAGAACGCATGAAAACAAGAGAACCTGCTTATTTCTAAATAGAAACACTGTTGTATATATATATATATATATATATATATTAGTTTTACATTGCTTGACTTTCTCTTTTTTTTTCTTTGTTATTTTCCGCATAGGTTTTATAGTTTACATTAAAAAGTAGACGGAAAAATGCAGGAGTTGACATGTGGGGTGGGGCATTGGTGATTTGGGGATTTAATCATGTTACTGATCATACGCTTTTACATCATTTGAATATAAAGCACGGTAGTCTTACTTAATACCAAATTGTTACACTTCCCATTCACACACACCCATATGTAGTTTTTTGTTTTAGCAAGCTGAAATTGCTTCGTAGCTTCTATTTTTAACAGGGATACAAAATTATAAATCCAATGTTACCTTTAACTCAGAATATTTGTTATTTCAATTCCGTTGTGAAGACTTCAAAAATCACCGATAGTCTCTTCTCTAAGACTTACAGATGTGTACGGAAAACTATAGTATGAGGTTTCGCAGTAATAAATCAGTATATATTGGTAGTCAATTGTAGTTCAGTAAAGATAAAGTTAACTTTTTGTTTTAGTAAACTTATTTTTTTACGTCTAGAGGGTGGAAGAGATAATGAAAAAACTCGTAACTAACAAAGGTGAAGAAACAGGTGAAGGAGGATTAAGTGAGGTAGGCACAATTATATGTAATTAACAGAAATAACACGTTGCTCTATGAATAGTACTTTGGTAGACGAGGAGCCTTTATCTTTGTTGCCTGATCTTATTGAAGGAAATTAAATTAACCTTCTTTTCCACCCATTTGTTATGGATGCCTTTTCATCTTTTAATCTCCATCGAAAGAAAAGATGATGACCTTTTTAGAGCCCAACCGTTAGAAGATTTCTCAGCACAAAAGAATCAAATGCCGAAACCTGTATGGTATAAAATAGGGAACAAAGGATTAAATAACAACAACTAGGTATCATTGTTTTGGGTTTACGCCTTCTTTTGAATGCTAAAGAAAAGCACTGTTGCCTACGTGCTCCAAAGAAAATGTTACTGGCAACTTCACCGAATGAGTTAGTATTAAATTTTGGTCAGGGTTTAGCAGACTTGTTTTGGAAAAAACTCGCGTTTTAATCATAGAAATTCCAGGGGTCCAGGGTAATATGTGTATATGTATATGCATGTTTCTTTATGTATATGTTTGTGTATATGTATATATGCAAGTCGATATTTTTGAAAGAAGTAAAATTAACAGGTATGATTTTAAGTAGAAAACAGAACGTCGTTTTGTTGTAATCTGCTTTTGTAATATCGTTTATTCTCTTAATTATTATTAACTTTGAAATTCTAATTTACAGCAGTTGTGTACAATTATCTTTGTAAAAATGGTATGTATTTGTTGTAACACGTACAGATAAGTAGTATGACAAAGACAAAATGAAGAAACATCTACACTTATTTGTGTTGACTTTGTGGTAATCTATAAAATGTTAAACACAAAGTGAGGAAAGATTTTTCTGTTGTAATCACATATATATATATATATATATATATATATATATATATATATATATACTCAATCTGCAGACAGTACTGTTTTGCCCTTTGTGGGCTCATCAGTGCAGCATATATATATATATATATTTATTTATAATTGCCCAACAATGATTTATATTTTTATATACTAAAAGCAACGGCTTTTTGGACCAGTCTCTAAAAACGTGAACAGAACTTTGCAGACAACGTATTTACCACAAATGAACTGTTCCCATTGAGTTATCTTGGCAAGATGCACAGGATTTTTAAGCCAGGCTTGCTGTTTTCAGAAAAAATACCATTTTACCCTTTCTACAACAAAATACATTACATGAGGTTGGCTGCTAACCCAGAGACTCATCCAAGAGTTAAAATCGTTTTAGTTCTAAAATATAGTTTCTAGACTGCAATTATTTTTTTTAACGATTTCATTTCAGATAGTGCTGACTTTTTCAAAGTTTGGAATTAAAATCGTGTCATATGCTATGCCAGGTCTAGACATAGACCTTTATCCATTAACAACTATCGTAAGTAAAATCGAACAACGTGAGTGTTAAAATGGGAAGAAAATATAGGCAAATAAATACTTAGGTGTAGCGTACTAGTGTTCTTCGTTTAAAAGTTGATCATTTGAGGGAGCCACTTTGCACAGAATTGCACTACTTGACAATTTCTGGGAAACAAACTTCTGTAGCTGGGTTTCTTTTTTCAAATCGTAGTTGAGAGTGAATACCAATAGATACTGGTAGCTAATTATTAGCTGGTGTTTTGTAAGCCAATAAATCATGACTGATAGCACACCAAGTTACAGATGGACATCTTTCTTTTTCTTCTCATTCAAATTAAGCATACAAAGACAATATTATTTTGTTTTAATTATAGCTAACCAAAAAATGCCCTGGATAATTGATTTTATTTTATTTTTTTTGGTGTTGTTAATAAGTTATTGTTCATTTTATCCAGTGAACTAGAAAAACGTACCACCCTTTTATTTCTAATGAATTCTTGTGGCATTTCTTGCAGCAACAGAGAATTTTTTGGAACATATTAGGTTTTTTCATTTTACATGCTTCGGCACATACAGAGATTTAAAAAAACTAGTACTTTCATAAAATCATCTGTAATTTTACAAGATTTTCAGATTTCACAGCAGCTGTGTGTGTTCCATGTACTGTACAATATAATTTTCTTGATTACTCCTAGCCCGGGATGCTACACTGTTTATAAGATTCTGGTTGGTGAAGAGTTCTCCCTGGTTGGTCCAAAAACTACTGCAACACACACCAATAGTTTCTTAAGAAGTTCTTTTTTATGCTATGTTTTAATTTTTAAATGTTGGGCTATCCTTGTAAGGGTAGTAACACATCTCTAACTGCCCAGACCTGCAGGTTAACATCTGACGTAACCTCACTTGCTTTATTGTAGAAAGAGGACGAGACAAAAGATAGCACTGGTGACCTTGTAGCCTTGGAGGTAATGTTTGGAAGTGTTGATCCTTTATACCGATTACTACCACCATTAAGCAATCGTTTTTCACCTTGATCTTGTACTGTAATGTTATAGATAGCCAGGAATATTTTTAAAGCCTTTTTGAGGTTGTGTGTGTTTATTTTTGTTGTTTTAAAGTACCTAAGTTATTATATTCTTAATTAATGACTACTTGTTTGTTTTGTAATGTTGGAAATCAAAAATTAACCCCAGGTTTGATTCAAAGATGGGATGGAAAGAGTTCTTGAATTCAAGTCAGTAAGTAAATTGGACAACTCAAATCACATTCAATTGACTATATAAGAGAAAACAAGACCAGCGTTTTCTTGTTTGGTAAATTGATTAACTTTTGTATTTTATACAGTCATTCATGAAGCCACAGGCCATCGAAATTACGCCATCCACTTCTAAAAGCGGTCTATTTACTTTGTAGAAAATACTATTCTTCTGTGCCGATGAGCGAATGTCTGGATCCTAGTTTCTGTTGTTTCAGACATGATAAACATTTTTATAAATCAAGAATGGTGGGCTGTTTAGCTAAAAAACTGCATTTCTAAAATAGTGTAGTTAATGTTTTGCCGTTGCTCTATAGACAAGAAAGCATCTCACAATTCCATCATCATAACTCAAATACGAAGTCTTTACCTACTACAGAAAGTAAACGTTACTCTTTTTACTACACTTGGTTTTGAAAAGTGCAGCCCCGAAAGCGGAAACTTTTGTCAGCCCACCACCATATTATAAACATATGCCCCAGAACTCTTTTTCTCCAACCATTTGCAAAGCCAATCATGTTTCTCTATGAATTTCTTTATCTTTTATTGCCTTACGTACTTCCCAGGTTTAAAAGGCTTTTTCTTTAAATCATTTTAAAAAATAAAATGACAAAACAATGCTTTTTTCTTTTTAGCACTTTTACTCAACCCATTAGCATTCAATGCTCCAGGCTTTCATAAATATAGTTTTATGGATGGTGCCTTCTTACACACAAATTAATAGAACCAAGAGTAAAATTTTATTTGATTTTCTTTTACAACGGTCATTTGCGTAAAATTCTTAGACGTCAGAATCGATAGCTTTTTCTTCCTCACAATTTCTTCACATTTCTGTTCGTCCTCGTTGGCTAGGACCACCCGTTGACCTCGACGCTCACTGTTTTTCTACTGTAAACTTGCCTCACTAACTGCTCGCTGTGTTGTGCCATCATTTTGTACCAGATGGCATAATTAAACTATATTTTGTTACACACCCTTCAAAGGACAAGTTCTCTGGAGCAGTTCCGTCCCCACATCTCTGACTTGATGATATTTTAGAAATTGTACCTGATAACCTGTTTAATTTTAACCAACTTAAGACTTGCAATATTGCTGTTTCAAAAAAAGGACCCATTTTCCCTGCCATGTCATTCAAACAACAATTGTTTCGAATTTGTTGTTTTTGCTTGCTTTGCGTGGAAATCGTACCCAACAAAAAATGGAAAATCTTGTGTACAAACATCCCAGACCCAAACTAGGTCTACATATTTATAGATTGGTTTTCTATGCCCTCTAGGAGAAGGCTCATTTCTATGCTAGATTGTTTTCTGACTATTCTCTGAATGACACTGGTGTTTCTTTGCCGGAGTTCCCTTCGCAAACTGATCAGATTTTTCGTTCTGTTATCCTAAATTTAAGGTGAAGACTATTGACTGTGATCAATTTGAAGCCATAGTCTAGATGCGATTCTGTAGTTATCTTAAAAGAGTGGGCTCCTGAGCTATCTTCCTTGTTGTCCAAACTTTAAATCCTTGCCTACTACAGTGTGTTTTCCGTCTTCCTGGAAGCTTTCAGTTTTATATATACAAATGTAGTTGATTCAGTGTCGACCTGCAAGTCTTCTTTCTATGGACCCTGCTCCACTGACTACCTTGGGCTGTTATCACGAACGTATCTAGAGGTTTCTGGATAAGTTTAACAAAGGACATCTAGGTCTGGATATTTTCAAGGCATATGATAAGGTGTGGCAAACTGTGTTTGTTTTTCGGCAGTGGAACTTTTTGTTTGGGCTTCCCAATGACTGTCACAACTGAGGATTATTTATGCATAATAGCACTTACAAAACAAACAGTCCCAATTCTAGGGGAGGCAATGAGAAGACACGTTTTTGCATTGCTAGAGTATGATAGGACTAAAATTACGTTTAAGTGTGATATTGCAGTGGTTTCGAACCCGAACAAAAGGTGTAGACTTGCCAACGTCAATTGTCTGTGTTTTCTTTTTCTTAGTTCATTATGTTTATAACTATTCTTTCCGTGACTAGCAAGAAACAGTTGCCAATGTCTAAATTCTAGTTTCAGACTGTATCTCCAATTTGTATTCATTTATGTAGTACCATGCTGCTATAACCCATGATGGTTTTTTGCACAACTGATATCTACTTAACCTATACGTTGGTTGAGAACATACTCATCTACCCTAGAACTGATAGTTGTACTGGCATTTCATTTTTCTTGCTATCTTTCAAACGATCGAGTCAATAGAAGTTTTAAAGGAGAACACCCTGACTTTCCATTCAGTAGTAACTTTGACTAAAGAATGTATTTCCCACAACCTATTTTGTCTTGTAAAATGCATTGTATATTTTCGATCAATAGCGTATTCATTGCTTTAACGTCACGATTTGATTTGCTTGTGGTTGCAAAGCCTTTGTATGGTCGACGCGTAGTCCAATCCGATAAATAGAATAGTGTTTGTGTCAGTTGCCACCGGTACTAGCGACTTGGTTTGTAATTTTATTACTGTACCTGCGGACGATTTTCCATTTTGTATGGACGTCTTGTAGGAAGGAGATTTTTATACGTAAGTTATTTTCATATCAAGACATGTTTTCTGCATGTTTTACAATTTTGTCACAAACTGCTTAGTAAAAGAGGCTTGCTTAGAAACCGACTGTTTTTTCTCTTGTTTACTTTTTCTTTTTCAGAATAGTTATGCGTAAGTAGTAGCAACTTACAAGGATTATTTTGTTGTTTACTCAGAAAATGATCGAATAATGCTTGGAAGTAGCATGTTGTACTGGGCAGTTTTTGAACCCACTTATTTCGAAATTGTGTATTTTGACAAAGATTTTAAATCACAAGGACAACATTCTCTTCAATGTGACCCCAGCCCACTTAAAAAGTTACGCAAACAGCTGTTAATAAAGGCGCTTTGTATTCTATACTTGCGGGAAAAGGTTGTTTGATTTGGCCCGGCGTTCTAAGTGGATTTACTGTAATCAATGTTCAGTATGGTTTTGTGATTTTCGCTGGATGTTTGCTACTCCCGTTACAATTATGTTACTATTGTATTGTTTATTGATGTTGGTTGCTTACAAGTCCCAAAGCCTGCCCCTTCTCCAAATTGCCTTATTACCTAATGTTGTCTGCCGTCTGCCGTCTTCCGTCTGCCATACCTTTTTCTTGTAAAGCCTTATTCTACATATTTGATTTTTATTTTCTTTTATTTTGCCAAGGCACGACAAAATTCACCAGTTGAAGAAGAAGCAGTTAATGGAGAGTCGGCCAGGGATCGAGTAGATAAAATTCTTCAAAAAGCGAAGGGATCAGATAGATTAGAAGAGAAAAATAACAATAACAATCAGGAAAGGGAAGAGGCTGTAAATACAGAAAATGAACTAGATGAAAATAATATTGTACATAACGTGACTGAGTCAATTTCGACAACGATGACAACAGAAAACGGCAAAGAAAAGACGACAACCGTGAAGAGAATGAATGGGAACGTTAGTTCCGAAGAAGCGGATATTCATATTGCTTCAGAAGACACAGTGGAATGTACGGTAAGACTACATTTATGTCATTTTTGTCATTGTCGAATCCAAACCCAAATACTTGTGCGTGGCCCATCTCGGTCTTATTTTTCAAACTTGGTATGACTTTGTAAGCGTAAATCCACAGGATAAAACCTCAGTCGGGGAAGAATATGTAGCTGATCTGATTTAGCGTAACCAGATCAAACAGAATTTTACCTTTTTGTTGCGCCAAATCTCATTCATGAAAATCCACTGTGCTGACGGTACGCCCACATGAGTTGAAGGTTTTTAAGTCAGAGATAAGCCTGATATAATTTCTGTTTGTAAAGGAGATTGTGGAGAATTTATTTAATTATGTTTCATTGCACAACATTCTTCAACCTCTGCTAATTTGAAGAGTTTTTTTAAAAATTGGAATGCGAGACCTCAAACCCCATTCTTTCTTATGGTCGGCAACGAATATTTACCTTGAATTCTAAGTAACAACAGGTTTTTGCATTCTCTCGAGTCGGACGTTTAGATTGTTGACATCTGATAGTTATATTTTATTCTGGTGAACTCTTACTACTTTTAAGGAGGATCGAATTTTGATATTCATTGTAGTAATTTGTTGTTTGCAACAGCGTCATGGTTGCGTATGAATTGAAGACTGGCAGGGTCTGTAGGTTGATAATGTAACCAAAGCAACAGTGAAAATTATTGTCAATAGTATTGGTGTAATATCACTTGTGCTGTGAATTCAGTGAAAATTTAAATAGATTTTTAGGCTAGGGTATGGTGAATACTTCAGGCTAACTCTTGCAGACTTGAAACTCGCACTTTTTTTGTTTTGGTTTTATTTGTTGATTTGCTTCAGTGCAATAATCCTTGTCGTACAACCAGCGCTTAGGTAGGACGAAAGAGTTTTCGTACTTGTAAATTGCTTTTAGACAAAGGGTGTTGAATCCATTGTGTTTGTCATCATCATCAAACGGAAAGATCATCTCAAGATCTGCCGTGGCCCTCCACAAAAAATTCGCAAACCACACCGACTTTGCGCCATTCGAAATAGTTCTGGAATTGATTTTCCGTCACATAGCTTAGAGATATTATCACTATAGCGTGTCTTAGGCCTACCTCGTGCTCGCTTACCAAATACAGAGCCTAATAACAGATGCCTGTCAACATTGTCATGACGGCAAATATGACCAAAGAAAGACAGTTTTTGCTTGGTGATCGAAGGTATAAGACGTGTCTCACATTCGATCTTCTTGATGACCCACTCATTAGTCTTTCTCTCAGTCCAACCAACTCTCAGTAACCTACGATAACACCATATTTCAAAAGAGTCGATTCTTTTAAGATCCTGTTTTTTTACACGCCACGTATGACGACTCTAGCGAAATTAAGAGAAGGATAAATATAGCCAAAAATGCTATGATCTCTTTGACAAATATTTGGAAAGATTTGCATATATCTTTAAGCACCAGGAAACGATTGCTCGCTTCCCTCGTTTTCTCCATTGCAACATATGGTTCAGAATGTTGGGTTGTAAAGAAACAGGATTGTGTTTGTATTGTTGCATATAATTGGGAGGGTTTTTTGGTTAGTATCAGTTTATTAATTTGTTAAGTGCTTTTGTTTTGCCATTTTGTAAAATGTTTTACTATTAGTGAAAGTTAATCGAAAGCTAACCCTAAGCAAAGCATATAGCTTGTCTTGGTTACTGCAATAAAAATTTACCAAACAACTCGACCGTTGCGTAAACCACTGATCAGTAATTAATGGCCACCCAAACACCACCAAAAACCCAATTCAGTTTTATTTATCACTTTAAGTCAATATTCGATAACAACATTCAACAGCTTATAGACGTACAGTTTAGCTTGAAGTCAGACGCTTTGAGATCCCGTTTTTGAAAATTGAATTGTAAGATGTTGATTTGTGGTACTGAATGAGATTACTGTTCCTGGAGCCTTTTATCTCTGTTGTTTCCACCAAAAAATTCGGCCAACAGATTTTGAATTCATTTTTAATGTTTGTTTGGTCACAGTAAAAATGCGTCTTTTTATCCAATGGAGTTTCGTTTTGTTTTGAAGTAAATTTGTTCTTGTAACTTTAGAGTTAATTTTTATACCGTGTTGATAAAATATGGCCATAAGGGAATTGTTACACGCATATGTTTTTAGATCTTTTTGGACGAGTCTTTTAATGCCATGAAATGCACTAGTTTTGGGGTTGTTTTTTTTTGAGGGGGACTGTCTTCCTGAAATCTTTGGGTAAAGACACAGTGGTATACACATCGGCGAACAGGTTATGCAAACTGCTTCAGCTTATCGTATACAGAAAGTTCTAAGCGATAAGTGTTATTTAAAAGATTTACCCATGCACCTATGCACCTGGTGCCACGTCAGTCATCTTTTATTACGTCTGATAAGCCCAATATGACCCAACTTGCTAGAACAGATAGTATATGCTGCAACACTAGGTCTTTCTTTTTTATTGTACGTCTTTATTGGGAGTTACTAAATTTCTTTGGCACTTCATATGCTATTATTAATTATTATTATTCTGTTTTCCATTTTTCTCGGTAGATCTTCCATCCGGTGCTAACCTAAAAGCAGATAACAACCAGTTATCAAAGGTTTTAGGTCTTCTTTTCTTCTCTGCTCTCAAATTGAGAGCACTTTCCTTAAAATCCTTGCAGTTCCCAATAGTGCTGTTTTCTGTATTATTTCTAATCTAGCATCGCCCGTTAACTTTTCCAGGTGTTTCATACAATCTTTAGATACCGCTCCCAGTGCTCCAATTACAACAGGTATAACTTTAGCCTTTCTAAGATTCCACAGTTTTGTTACCTCTTCCTTAAGATTATGGTATTTCTCTATTTTCTCAGTTTCTTT
>RDPX01000283.1:308697-333808 GCA_003991215.1 Morbakka virulenta | reverse complement strand
TCTCTCTCTCTCTCTCTCTCTCTGTGTCTCTCTCTCTCTCTCTCTCTCTCTCTCTCTCTCTCTCTCTCTCTCTCTCTCTCTCTCTCTCTCTCTCTTTCTCTCTCTTTCTCTCTCTTTCTCTCTCTTTCTCTCTCTTTCTCTCTTGTATTCCATATTCCATTGCTTTGTACGTCGTGTTGCATATACCCAATAATTGTACTCACGGACGAATATTTAGTAGATGCTTTGGATGATTGATGATAGGTATCTTTTATTAGTTAAACCTGACCGGCGTGCAGTTAAACCCAATGTCATTTACTTAGGTTGCGAGTACGTTATAGGGTGCAGAGCACTCGTATTCTGAGAGTATTTATGAAGGATTATGTTTGGCATTGAACATTATACCAGTAAAGTAGATCTAGCTGTGTGAAAAAAGAGGTAGATGCAAGGGTAGAGGTAAAAGTAATAAAGAAATACCATCTTAGTCACCGTTATTTAAAAGTTTTCTTGAGCATTAATTAGTTCTGCCTAGCATTTTTTCATGAGTTTTTTCTAAAACAACTTGGAACCTGTTTGTTCATTGTAGATAGTAATTTGGTTTACATGTTGCATATATTTAGTCACTGATGCACTCTGTTAATCTCCTGGCTCCCCCAAATCGTTAGCACTGCGTTGTTCCAATGCTGTTTCACAAATTGTTTCTCACTAAGGATATTGTTATTATTTAAGCATGTATGCTATGATACCGTAAAGTAATATACTTTCATAACATAAAGGGTACGTTAGTGCCTTTGTTTCATTTTAATAATTGGAAATTTAAATATATGATTAAAGTGAATACATTTAGTTACTTTGTTACTCTGGATTTGACATTGCCTATTAATATGCCTACGCATTCTTTTAGAGCCCTCTACTTTCCTTGTCACCTTCATTCCATTTTTCTTTTGAACCATCGTTTTCGGGGCTTCATTTTGACCTTCCTTTTACCATTAAACCCTGCAGTTCTTTTCGTATTTTCCAAATCATCGCATATTTCTCTCTTTGGTTCCCTCCATTTTGTATGTCGATTGGCCTTCTCTTATCCATTAAATTATTTGAAGTTTCTCGGCTTGATCTTTTGCCCTCTTTTCTCCTTTTTTCTATTTTGTTTCCCCATGTTATTAGATTTTCGTTCCAACCCCACCCCCGTATAACACTACCTCGTTTCGTATTGGACTCTCTTCTAATTTGTTCCTTTCATCTGTCAGGTGAGTTCCTTTTCTCTCTGCACTACCTATCGAAATTATCCAGTACTCTTTCGTCTATTTTATTTTTTATTTTCTTATTTTTTGTTCCACAGCCCTTTCACAAGTTTGCCCCCCCCCCCTCCTATATCTCTCACCGAGTGTCTTCCTATTCGATTTTCCAGACATCGTTGTTTCTCTCTGGGCGTTTTTTTCTCCTTTTTCGAATGAAATCCATATAAATTAGAAATGGCGTATAAGAGGAGAGGCCAGCATAGTTATTTTTTTCTAATTTTTTCATTGGAAGCAACACAATTGGCAAATGCCCATTTTCTTTCTACTATAAAATGTACATGTTTTGAGTCGAATGGAAAAAAAAATGCGCTGGGCAGCTGCACGATTAAGAACGAGACAGAGATGATATTGCCAATAGCGAATGTACAGAAAAAGTGAAGGAAAAGTCAAGTGTTCGTTTTTAAAATACGTTAGTGAATTTCGTATCTTGAATGTTTCACGTTGACGAAAACAAAAGGCACCAACGAAAGACAAAATTGTTCTATTTATTCTGTTAGAGTTAACGTCTAGTATAGATGTATATTAACCGCTTGAATTCATAATATGCATTGAGAAAAAAAAATTGGGGGTGGGGGGAGGATGTCCTTGTAAATTTCTGATTTGTTTGACATCGTTTATTCCATTTTTCGTGTAAGAATAGCACATTTATGTGAGTTTCACTCGTTGAAAAATCTGTTGACAGTTTTAATTGATATTGCAAAACCGAAATGTTATCCTTGGTCAAAAGGACTGGCCATTGTTCTCAGTACTTTCAATTGTCGACAGCAGCTGCAGCCGTTATCTCAGGTAATTTCACTTGCAGATGGAATATTAAGTTTATTGATTTGAATTCGTTCAAATCGTTAAACTTGACATCTTGATGTGTTGGGGTTTTTTTCCCTTTTATGTAGGAATGTAGTGAAATTGGTTCCCCTCAGCTTTCTGTAAAGTTAACGTGGCAATTCTGCATGGTCTGTGTGTATTTGTGGAATGTGTCAGTTCAATGTGTGTATGTATATATCAACATATTAAGCGGGTAACTAAAATCGCGTTGATAGTAGACTATCAAGGAGATTGTGTGGCCATATCAGACACAGACGATAATGTAATCAAAATGAACGACATTCTTAATGGTGTAACAAAATTCAAGTGTTTTACGCAGTTGAGGGGAGTGGCCACATTGATCAAAATTAGCGGAAATTTCAGAACCGTTTGCAAACACTGGAAAAAAAGTAAAACGAACTACCAACGGACATTTATGAATTAAATTAGGTCATCTGGATTTCAGCACCGTAGAATGTATGACCTACCCAAAATTCAAAAGGATTGTGTTGCACTTGAGGCTATTTTATTAATGGTTTACCCTTCCAAACACCAGCTGGCAAAGTGGCTTGCCCTGGGCCTTAAACTAGTGCCAGAAAAACTATTTTATGCATTAAAGACTTGTATTTGCTAGTAAAATTAGTAAGTTCTCGGTAGAAAAAATTCTGTGTTTCTTCGATTTCAAGTCTCTTTACTAGTGCTCCTTTAGGCAAGACTATTAAAACTTGCATAAAAACACTACCTGGAAATCATCGAGTAAATCACCTAACCAAGATGATTTTGTAGAATTACTGTGTTCCCTCAAACCATTGGTTGGCATCAGGAAGGGTATCCGGCCAAGAAATTTCTCACTGCCAAATCCAAGTCCCTATGAAGGGCGCCGTCTGAGCCCCGTTTACTGGGGGGAAATGACTTTAAAACAAAAAAACTGTTGTTTCCTCGTGAACGCCGCCTCTTGAAAAGCGGCGTTTATTAAAAAACAGACTTAATTTTCAATATTTGAATTCAGCAAGCAATAACGAATAGTTTATATGAGTTTTTCTTGTTTTTCATTAAATTCTTTTAAAACTCAAGTCAAAAACTTTTTTTCTCGCCTCAACAGTTCGTGGTGAATTTTACATGCTGTGCAACAGTAAAATTGGGCAGGCACAACCAGCTTAAACCAGCGTCTGGTGTTTTTATCCTTTACGATTTCGTGAGCGTGATTATCTTTAATTTCAATTCAAATTCCTATGACCTTAACAATTCTATCTGTAAATGTACCTTTTCCAGAGTATTCACCAAATACTGACACAAGCTTTGCATCTTTCAAAAAACACAACGCTAAGTATAAGAGGACTATATTTCTTTTTACTATCTCGGTACTTCTATGTCAAGACAACTCAATCCCTTTCATAAAGACATTTATGCAGATCTATTTAGAGAAATTTGCTAAGATCGAAAAGGTATTCGTTAATTCCCCCTGAACGATACCCTCATTTCCAACCAGTCAATTTGAATATATACCATTATATAGGGACCATCCATTTATTACGTTCGTATGAAATTGGTCATTTTTCGACAGCCCAAGTAAGATAATCATTAAATCTTTCAAGTCATTAGGTTTAAACGTAGCTACATATGGATCAGAGGATGGGCAAATCTATTGTTTCAAAAAGGGAAATGCACCACCCAAAAAGTTAGGCTTCCTCGTAAACACCGTGGCGTTTATTTAAAAAAATAGCGGTAATTAATTTAGCATCCAAATCAGTTCAATTTAATTTTCAAAAGGTTATATACCAGCAACTTGACAATATAGCCGTAGGCTTATGCTGGCTCCGACTTTGCCTAAAATATTTGTAGGTTATTATGAAAAACAAGTATTCGAATCTACACAAAACGTTCAAATTATTATGCATTAAAGGTTAGATGATGACACGTCTGTTATATATAAAAATCAATGAGACAACACTAAATTATGATTAATCTTAACTATCTTCATCCATTCTGAATGCATACTGATGATAACTAAAATGTAAAAAATTTATAAAATATCTGTAAGTGATACCTTGCCTGCTACAAATTTAAGTTTGGCCGAACCGTGATTTTAGTATAAATTTCGAGCTAAAACAGTAATTGCAGAGCCACGTCTCCATTTCATTTAGGAGCTTTGGAGGCAATTCATATATTTAACTTTAATCATATCCACTTCGTAGACAAAACTAATTTATGTATAATCTTGCAACTGCTTTAGACAGCCAGTCACTGAATGTGGCGGGGTTTTTTTTATCCACTCTCTGTTTTTCGTATTAATAAAAACTCGCTAACTTGTGTTTTCTTGTTTTGTCGTCTTTGTCCACTTGTGTGCCAGCAAAATGCTTTCGACGAAAATAAAGCGATTTTAATTGCGATTATTAAGGTTTGTATCACAAGTATTTAAAAACCATCCAAAAATCATTACAACTGCAATCACCGCCACAACTTCTTCAATGTTTATCAAATGCATGCGAAATCTTCGGAGATTTTGCCGAATAGTTGGTTCCTTGCAGATTTTACATTCAAGGTTAACAATCTTAAAATTAATATAGAATATTTTCGTCTATTGTATTTCATTTACTTTACTAAATTATAACAAGTGACCATAAAATATGATTTCTACTATCTGCATCTGCTTTGCACATTTTGCAAACGAACCGTCCTATATTTTTACGGGGGAAAAAACGGTAGAAAATTTATTTCTGCTATGGAAGGTTTTGTTCGCAAATTCTTAAAACGTCTTGGATAAGGAGCCATTGCTTACCGACATGATAACTGACAAAAGTAACACGTAATTCACTGGAGGTGGGTAGCATGGAAACGTAGAACTCGGTCAACGTAGTGAGAAAGAAAACATTGGTCAGCACTGCATTAACAGGCTCTTCTGTGCAGAGCCTTCGGCAAAATGCTGTGGCAACTGGCTTGATACAAAGGAGACCGATGCACGAAAGCCACACACGAGTCTTCGGTTTTTGTACAACAAACCATTACCGGTACATATTTCATTCATATTTTTACCAAACCATGGTTTTTGACGTGAAAACTAGGTAGTATAAGCTGCGGCATAATTCTAACCAACTACATGAAGTCGCACAACAAAAAAGGCTAGAGATAGAAGTAAAGACGAGTAGAACGTTGGAAGTTGAGGTGCTCAGATGTTAGGACTTGGCTTTCTAAGCTCTTATCATAGAATCTAGAAGTATTAAATAAAAAATAAAACGAAATATGCCGATCTAGATCTAAGACCACCTCTAGCTGGTTGAGTTTGACGACATGAATGGTGCTGCCAAGGCTTTTCTAATACAAAAGAGGCGGAAGATTAGCCCATGAATTAAACAAAATCCTGGTGTGTATAAGATTGATATGTAAAATACTGGCCTGGACTTGGGCACAACAGAAGAAAACCTGACGAAACTTTAAAGTGTTGTCAAACATTACTATTAGGGGGCAAACGTCATTGCGGAACATCCTGGCTTAGAGACAAGCACACGCATGCAACACAAGCTTAAACTAAACGTTAATAATGTCCTATCACTGGGTTGGTCAAGCTTGTGAATATTGGAAAGAAACTAGTTACCTATTTAACGACACGTCACTAGTAATACATTTTAAGCTCGCATCAAAAATCTTCCAAGTGGCAACTGAAACGTCGATGGCCAAAGAAACTCCTTGCCTCCTAGATACATAGTGATAATCGATCTGACCTGGACAAAAAAGAAATGCCACAGTTCTGTTATACGGGTATAGGTAATAAAAAACCTACTCAATTAATCTATCGCATCATCTCATTCCAAACAGTGTTTTGGGTATCCTTATGGAAGTGACAGAGGAAGCAAGAACACCCTATTAATTGGCTTTTCCTCTCTTTTCATATTAAAAAGCACTAAAATCGTTGTACCCACTTAAAGGAAGGTGAATTGCCCCTTCATTGTAAAATCATAGTTCGCCAGGGCTGTATTTTTTTTCCTTCACTATTTTGATTAGCTTATTCCTGCAACAAAGCTTGGATACTATAGATGTAAGAGCTTTATCAAAAAGCTATTTCTGCTACATTTCGAAAGATACTTCTCCCATCGTCAGGCTAATGAAAAGACTAGGTACGGCTGTTTTTATAACTTGATAGAGCGGACCTAAGACAGGGATCGAGTTGTTTCGAGGAATGGCGCCATACCTATGTTGTGTTTGTTTTGTTTTTTGTATTTCTTTCTTTAGTGCTGGAAGCCATATTTCTTGAAGGGTGTCGGATATATTGCTGATGTGATTGCTGTGCTGTAGAGAATGGATTGTTTCTTTCATTTTCCTTGTTGTTGTGTTGATCTCCTTGTCTAAAATACCTTAATTTTCCCAGTCAACGGTGTGATCTTGTATCCAGCAGTGTTCGGCTATTTCATGATTCTTGGTGTCTCCATTTTGAACAGCTCTCTTGTGTTCTTTTCCCCTTTGACCCAAGGAATGCTTTGATTCGCCAATATAGGAGGCAGTCCAGTCCTTACATTGTAGTCTGTACAGGCGTTTCCCTTTCATGGGTTGCCACAGCGAGTTGACGCTCTCCATTTGCGTCGGTCCTGTACATCCTCTTCTGTCAGTCCAATCCTTATCATGTAATTATCCACACAGTCTCTCCATCTTCTCTTCGATCTGCTCCGTCTTCTCCTCCCTGGCAGCTCCATGTTAAGCACACCTTTCCCAATGTGACCATCGTCTCTCCTTAGGACTTGTCCGTACCACCTCAAACATGCCTTTTCCAGTTTTTATGCGATGTCACATTCAACGATGGTGCCTCTAATCCTCTCATTTCTAATCATTTCCCTTCTTGTAACTCCAAGAGATCACCTCAGCATGCGGAATTCTGATGTCTGCAGAGTTTTCTCAAGACTACTGATTAGGTAGGAGGCTAGCCCATGCAACATGTCAGGCCTTACCATCGTCTTGTACAGCTTCTCTTTGACCTTGACCGGCACTCTTTTATCACACAAAGTTCAGTCATGTTCCTCCAGCTGCCCCACCCTACCTGGATCCTATTCTTCACTTCTTTAGCACTACCTCCACTTTGCTCGATAGTGGACCCAAGGTACTTGAAATCCTCTACTTCTGGGAGTTTATCATCACCGATTTTCATCGGTGGTGCCTGGTATTTCCTGTATATGCAAAGGTATTCCGTCTTTGCTCAGCTCACTTTCAATCCACGTCCCTCCAGTGCATGCCTCCATTCTTCGAGCTCTTATTCAGCCTCTCCTCTATCCTCATTGATGGGCAAGATGTCATCTGCAAACATCATATTCCATGCTGCATCCCCTTGAACGCATAGGACCTTCCGGTTTCTCCTCTCCATCAAATCCACAACTCCGTTTCTTCTCCCTGTCATTGTACCAACATAGGGAATACCAATCAAAAGCTCCTGTTCTTGACCTTGCTCCTGTCGCTTTTCCATTTTCCTCTCCACTTCCTTCTGCTCCTGTAGCCAGCTGCATTATTTCCATTACCTTGCTGGTCTCCCAAGATAAAGGCGGTCATTATTAACCCGGGTCGCCATCGATCCGATATAGAATTTACATATTCTATCGTTAGCATCGAGATCACCGAGAAATCCCTGAAACAACCGCAATGAGCGGGGATGACATGGCTTAGAGTGTGACCGCTCATTTGTTTGGGATATGTTTAAAACCATTTCTTCATGAGTGAAATGTCTTGAGGGTCAATTCAGAGCAAGTACGCTGGTCAGCATAAACTTCAACTGTAACAGCTTTGCTGCTCAATTTAATAATTCATGTTTAATAAGTATTGAAATAAAAACGTATTAACGGTTTGCTTCAGCCAAAATATTAATCTGATATTTTGAATGCTGTTAATACTAATACTATCTCTATACCAATATTTGAGAGTTTATAACAATTGCTGGCGCCAAGAATACACAGCAGTCTCAGAGACAACTATGCAAATCAAGTTATTTTTTTGATTCCAACTTTTTATCCTAATCGACGTTTCATTTTCTTGGCTACTTTTTGAGACAGCCTTTAGCCAAATGTTTACTTTCTGTACCAGTACCCTTGTTTTGTGAGATCTGGTACTTTATTTATCAAACTAACAATAACCACATCTAGAATAGAATTGTTACCAATTTTGTTATGTTTCTTGACTAGTTTTATTGCGACACTTTTAGGAACTTGAAGTACATAATGTACGTGTATGAGAGAGATGCCCTTATATTAAAAGTGTGTCTCATAAATATCACAAATTTAGTGGGATTTTTCGTCACCAGTAGATATAAGTAGTAATTTTAACTAGAAAATTTTATTAGTGGGGAATTTGTCCTATATTTTTAAAAAAACTTTTAAACCTGTTTCAAGCTGCAACCAACTAGGCTTCGCTAAAAATTGGGATGAATTGTAATCGTCCTTACAGTTTATTCAATTCCCTCAACTACCATCGGAACAAAGCACAAAAGGCACTTCTTATTATTTTTATTTGATAATGTTTCAACAGGAGCATTATATCAGTTTACATAACTGTTCTTCATATAAGTCCTGTGTATAAAAATAAATAAATAAGTATAATACAATTAAAATAATTAAGAAAGGCAATTAATTTTCAAATAAATATTGTACAAGTTTTGAAATCAGTGGTCAAAAGTTAAGCGAGTGAAAATTCGTCAAGATGTGTCTAGGAAAATAATGAACATCTGAACAGGTGTGACATTTGAAACACTAGGCAATTGGGTGTAAATCTTCTCAGACACATTTACAACTTCATAAACGGGTCCATCTTTTTACAGAAAGAACCATAGTTAGATTCTGTTCTGATATCTAATGGTAAGTCATTATAAACTACTACCCCATTGCAATAAAAAGATTTTTTAGTACTTTCTAGTTTCACTTTAGGCACTTTCAAAAGTTTATTATTGTTTCTGGTTCCTTTGTCGTGATTTACGAGTTCAAAATAATCTTCGAAGTTTGAAAAAAGTTTGTTAATGCATTTGAATATTGTAAGACAAATTTTTCTTTTAAAAATGTTGTTGATGGATGAAACTTCTTCATTTGTCAGTTTACGAATACGAGATTCAAGTACCATTATTGAATTTTTTCGACATGGTTGATGGTAGAAGTTGGTCAACGAACAATATGTAATTATCGGAACAATAAAGGCTTGGTAGATTGTCAGGGCGGCTATGTCCGTTATAAAGGTCTTATTCTTTTCAGTAGACGTGTACGTGTAGATGCCTTTTTCCAAATTGAATCAAAGTGTTCTTGCATGGTCAGTGAAGGGTCAAGCTGAACACCTAGGTATTTATAGCGAGATGTTATATTTACTGATTCTTCTTGGTATTGAATGTCCATTTTGTGTTCTTGTTGAATCAACTGTTTCTTCGTTCCACACATCATAACCTCTGTTTTCTCCTTTTTCATGTTTATGATAAGTTCATTATCTTGTAACCATTTCCNTCGGAACAATAAAGGCTTGGTAGATTGTCAGGGCGGCTATGTCCGTTATAAAGGTCTTATTCTTTTCAGTAGACGTGTACGTGTAGATGCCTTTTTCCAAATTGAATCAAAGTGTTCTTGCATGGTCAGTGAAGGGTCAAGCTGAACACCTAGGTATTTATAGCGAGATGTTATATTTACTGATTCTTCTTGGTATTGAATGTCCATTTTGTGTTCTTGTTGAATCAACTGTTTCTTCGTTCCACACATCATAACCTCTGTTTTCTCCTTTTTCATGTTTATGATAAGTTCATTATCTTGTAACCATTTCGACATAACACACAGTTCTTGTTTTAATACTTTCTCGATTTCTTTCGGGTCCTTGTGATTGTAGTAAAGGACAGTGCCACCTGCGTACATTATCACTTTACAGTATTTGAGTATCAATGGAAGTTCATTGAAATAAAGGAGAAACAGCAGGGGGCCCAAAATTGAGCCTAGTGGGACTTCACAGTAGACTGGGAGTGGTATCGGTAGTGTACCCCCATAGTTGACTCTCATCTTCCTATTGAAAAGGTAGTCAGTAAACCACACTTGCTCATCTCCTGAAATTCCAAATTCTGGAAGCTTATCCAGGATGGTAGAATGGCTGATGATGTCAAATGCTTTGCTAAAATCGACAAACAAAGCACATGTAAGGTTTCCATGGTCCATGGCCCTGTGTATCTCATCAAGGAACAGCACTGTTGCAAGCTCTGTATTGCGTTTTTTACGAAAACCATACTGTTCCGAGGAAAGTAGATTTTTCGATTCAAGATGGTTAATAAGATGACTATAATTACATCGTTCCAAGATTTTAGAGATGGTTAGTAGCACCGAAATTGGTCGATAGTTCGTAAAGTTAGATTTCCCACAGTCTTTGTAGACAGGTGTAACTTTTGAAGTTTTTAGGTCTTCTGGTATCCTAGCAGTCTTCAAAGAAAGGTTGATAAGATGCGAAATTAATGGTGCAAGTTTATGTGCACAGTCTATGAGAATGCAATTGAGCATTTCGTCAATGCCTTCTGAGTTTTTTCTTTTCAGTTGTTTCAGATGCTTTTTCCCTTCCGGTACCGATACGAGTGAAAAATTTGAAAACATTTGCGTACGTTGTTCGTTTATTTGGACTGGACCATACAAAATCCTTGAGGGTTAGACTTGATTGCTTGAGTTCCGAGGCTACTGTTTGATAAAAATTGCAGAACCCATTTGCTATTTGATGTTTGTCGTTAATTTGTTTACCATCCAGTCCAAATTTGCTTTGGTGGAAAACAAGCTTTTCATACATTTCCAAAATTTCTCGGGTTTTGTAATGTTTTGTTCTAGAAAATATTTGTGGTATTCCGCTTTGGCTCTTTTGATAAGGTTCTTAACCCTGTTTTTCCGTCTCTTGTACACCTCCCATAGGTTTTGTTTTTTCTGAGCTTTTCGGTTCAGAGTGTCACGAAAATTCATTTCTCGTTTTATATCCTCATTAAGCCAGGGGCATGGCTTTCCTTTAATAGTTTTAGTAGTAAATGGTGCGTGAGTGTCTGCAACGTGCGATAATTTTTCTCTTAAATACTCCCATGCAATAGTTGGGTTTGTACAGGCAAACAACGGATGCCAATCTGTATTTTCAATGTCGGATTTAACGTTTGCTTTACTGTAGTTTTTATAGTTTCTTGAGCGAACAGTTTTTGGTTGATATCTATGCTGACATTTCTTTCTTATTGCGCCGATCATTTCATGGTCACTGAGATTTGTTGTTACTACATCTGTTTGTGCGATATTCTCAGGATGATTGGTGAACATATCAATGAATACATCAGTTATGGTAGCAGTGCTTTCCATTATTCGAAAAGTGATTTTNTACCATCCAGTCCAAATTTGCTTTGGTGGAAAACAAGCTTTTCATACATTTCCAAAATTTCTCGGGTTTTGTAATGTTTTGTTCTAGAAAATATTTGTGGTATTCCGCTTTGGCTCTTTTGATAAGGTTCTTAACCCTGTTTTTCCGTCTCTTGTACACCTCCCATAGGTTTTGTTTTTTCTGAGCTTTTCGGTTCAGAGTGTCACGAAAATTCATTTCTCGTTTTATATCCTCATTAAGCCAGGGGCATGGCTTTCCTTTAATAGTTTTAGTAGTAAATGGTGCGTGAGTGTCTGCAACGTGCGATAATTTTTCTCTTAAATAGTCCCATGCAATAGTTGGGTTTGTACAGGCAAACAACGGATGCCAATCTGTATTTTCAATGTCGGATTTAACGTTTGTTTTACTGTAGTTTTTATAGTTTCTTGAGCGAACAGTTTTTAGTTGATATTTATGCTGACATTTCTTTCTTATTGCGCCAATCATTTCATGGTCGCTGAGATTTGTTGTTACTACATCTGTTTGTGCGATATTCTCAGGATGATTGGTGAACATATCAATGAATACATCAGTTATGGTAGCAGTGCTTTCCATTATTCGAAAAGTGATTTTAATTCGCGATGACTTTCGGGAATTGCGTAATCACAGTTAATGTCACCGATAATTATTGTTTCTTTGCTTTCATTTTGTGAACTCTGCAGTTTATCAGTGATTCGTTGCAAAAAGTCTCTGCACAGATGCTTCGATGAATCAGGGGGACGGTACAAAATTCAGACCAAGAATTTCTTTGCATTTGTGAATAAAATTTCGAGCCACATCAACTCTAAATCATCACATTCTAAATCTGTCCTTCTTATGTACGGTGTTCCATCTCGGATATAAGCGCCAACCCCACCACCAGTTTGTTTTCGATTTTTATATTCAAAGCTGTAACCCACTTAAATTAGGAAATTTAATTTTTCAAAAAACTTTTAATTAAATGTTTTATAAGCGGAGCTTGAGATAAAAAGATAAAACGTGTGCATGTAATGTTTCATGCTATTATTGTTTACTTTAAATCTTCCTTTTCTTTAGTTGAATATAGTGAACTTAATGTCAAATAACTAAAGTTCGTTACCAAGGCTACTCTTGAGGGTGTGAGTCTTGTTTTTCTTGACATTTTACCGTTGACGTCTCAAACCCAATGTGGAAACGAGGCAGATTACGTGATTTACTACATAAAAACTGATGCCGGTTGTGGAAGTAACAATCATCATGGCGGGGATTACATGCTACCATTTTTAGTTTTAACTATAACATTTATAGTAATCGATGCAGTGCAAAACAACAGCTAAGGGTTTAGTAACAGAAGACTGAACACTAAGACATTGAATTTAAAAGGGATAAAGAATGCTATAAATTCAAAGGATTATACAACATTTAACCTCATGCTAGATATGTCCAAAGCATTTGATACCGTACACAGGAGTGCCTTAATGAAAGACCTGGCAAATATCCTGAAGCCAGGGGAGCTACACATGATTGTTATCATGATCAAGAAAGTGAAACTACAGATTAGATGCATAATCGATCTGAGTAATAAGTTTAAAACCAATGTTGGTGTACCTCAAAGAGACTGTATGTACCCCATAATGTTCACGCTAGATCTAAACAAGCACTAAAACGCAGAAAGAAATAATGTTGAGATGGAACATTTATATGCACTCAGCTAGGAAACCGAAAAAAACACTTGAATCACACAAAAAAATAACTACAGCGTACCAAGCGATGTATATTTAACCATCGATCAACGATATGCCGATGGCATCGGGTGAGTTTCTAATGCAGAGCATATAGGAAACAACATATAGAAAGAAGTGCCAAATAAGATAAAGAAGAGGGATTTAGATGTAAAATAAGGAAAAACAGTAAACTGCAAGACAAAAAGAGAAGAAAGTGATAGTAACCCATAAAAAATGCAAATACCTCGTCTGCTTACTAGACACCATTGAAGACATCAAAAAAAGAAAAGGCTTAGCCATTAATACTTACAATAAACCTGAACACATCTTTCAAGGGACCTAAATCAGCACTTGAAGATCAGAACTCTAAATGCCCTCACTATTATAGTCTTCTTATGGAACAGTGAACTGTGGACACTTACAAAAAAGAAGAGCACAAAATTAACGTTTTTCAAAGACAGCTCCGAAGAAGGCTATTAAACATCAAATGGTCAAAGACCATCAACAATAAAGGCCTGTACAAAATAACAGCCAGTATTAAATGGAGTTTACAAATCAAAAGAAAAAGACTAAGATAACTGGAACGCCTACTCCGCAAGACATAAAACACGCCTGCCAGGCTAGCCTTCAATTAAATCCTCAGAGCAGTCAAAAAAACACCTGGAAGAAAAAAATCACCTGGTATAGTGTGATAACCAATGCCCTCGCTGAATTAGGACTAAGGTTCAGTGATGACCAGGGCATAGCTCTTGACAGAGACCATTGAAGAAATACTTTTCAACTCCAGCTGTGGTTCTTAATTAATGGTTGATTGAAGCAACTTAGTCCACACCAGGATTTTTTCTAACCTTTTTCTTGAAAGAGACATAATCAGAGCTGATAAAAAAGTTATGTTACCTAAAGATGCTGTTCCAATGAAGCTTTAGAACTTTGTACAGCATCTGGTAAAGAAGGTCAGGAAAACAGTTAATTTTTAGGCCTAGATCATAATTAACAACAAGCTAAGGGATCGTTCACATATTACGTGATCAAGGAGAGGGAGGGGATCAACAGCGTTTATGACATAAGCAAATAATAAACTAATTTATAGGGTATTTTGTTTTATTTTGCTCTTTTCGGTAATCGCTTTCATACATATCATGGAAAAACTGAATATAAAATTCAATATACACTTAGATTTTTGACAATTCTTTTGTTTTTGTCTTTGTTGTTGTTGTTGTTAAATTGTAATTCATAAATTTGAATAGCGCTTGACGTCATGATAAACGAAGAAATTCGCAATTGCAATTCGAATTTCTTGAGAAACCAGACAAATGATGGGAGAGAAGTTTTATTTTAGTTTATACAATCGTTTCTAGTCAACAAAAATAATGGACCCGAATACAAAAAGATATAACGAATTAGTTGGTGCCCACAAGGGAGAGGAAGATGGCAACCTTCTCGTGGTCTCTCCTGTGAGTAACAGTTACACTGTGAAAACAATTGCTGTCAGGATTGCGAACTGATCATCGCATTTGCTATGGGTGGTAAAAGGATAACCCCTCGGCCCACTGCAAAAGTATCTGCTCTTCATGACAACCAATACAACATTGAAATCCTTTGCATACAAGAATCAAAAACAAAAGAACATTTCGAAAAATCCAAACCATCAGGATATAAAATCATCCTTTTGGAACAAAATGAAGCCTCTTTTTGCGGTATGAACTTCGTAATAGGCCCTAGACTATCGAACTGTAAATATGAATACAAATGCATAAGCGACAGAGTATGCTTTCTAGATGTTAGCATACCCACTCGGAAAGGTACTCCTCTAAAAACAAGAATAGTAAACGCTTACGGTCCAACTAGCAAACGTGCATCAGCATCACCGGCTGTACTAGAAAAATTCTACTCGGAATTAACATCAGCCATCAAGATACCATCGAGATGGAAACTATTCGTTTGTGGTGATTTCAATTTCAAGCTAGGAAAGCTAACTCCTGATGATATTGCTGCTGGATTACAATCCTGTATGGGATCATTCAGTACAGGCAAACGCAACACAAATGGAGAAGCTCTCGTAAATTTTCTCGCAAACAAAAGGCTATTTGCAACCAACACAGCCTTTAAACATCCCAGTAGGCACAGAATCACATGGATAGGCCACATCACTGATAAAAACGGTGAGACAGGCTCTAAAGCCACTAAACCGGTCTTCAATCAAATTGATTATATCCTATGCCAGAAGTCAGCAACCGCAATCATACAAAATTCTCGATTACACGGAGGTACACACACCAATTCGGATCACAAACTAGCAGACTTCATCTGGTCCATAAGCAACCACCAAAGAAATCCCCCAATGAACAAATCAACACAGAAAACATACGCAGAAACACCGATATCAAATACAATTACCAAAGGCTCTTGCAAACTAATTTGGATCAACAAACTACAGATCCCAATCCCAACAAAGCTCTCTCGAGTCTGCTCACATGTATAGAAACGTCTGCAAAAGAAGCAACTGGCACTGTCAAATACAGCAAAAAATCTAAAATACTCGATCCGACTGTTGTTGAACTATCGGAACAACAAAAATCGCTTCGCCTAAAATCTACCAAAAACGTGTTAGTGGAGATACCACTGCACTCTACAAGAAACGCAACGATATCTTGCGCCATAGAAGAAGAGGACAGCCTGGCAGATGAAATCGCATCTACTGATGACAGCCGTAGAAGGTTCAAAGTCGCAAAGAAAATTCGCACCATGANACTGGCACTGTCAAATACAGCAAAAAATCTAAAATACTCGATCCGACTGTTGTTGAACTATCGGAACAACAAAAATCGCTTCGCCTAAAATCTACCAAAAACGTGTTAGTGGAGATACCACTGCACTCTACAAGAAACGCAACGATATCTTGCGCCATAGAAGAAGAGGACAGCCTGGCAGATGAAATCGCATCTACTGATGACAGCCGTAGAAGGTTCAAAGTCGCAAAGAAAATTCGCACCATGAATTCTCAACTTCATGGGCTCAGATACTAACAAAGCAAAAATAATAAAAGAATGGTTCCAACGACAATTCATTGATGATACTGATGTCCCACTAGAACCATTTGAGGGAAATCCAAAACCTCTCAATAAACCGATCACTGTAGCGGAAATTGATGTTGCCATCAAATACCTCCAGAATGGTAGAGCAGCCTGTCCTGATGACACGAACAACGAGCTATTTAAGTACGGTAAAGAAATCGTTGCAGCCACACTCGCCAATATATTCAACTCAGCCCTTGCTCAACATTCACCGATTAATTCGCTAGGGAAGGCATCTTGATCATCATACCGAAGCCAAAAAAACCTCAAGGCCCCCCTCCAAACCTTCACCTGATCGCACTGCTGAACAGCACAAGGACAATTTTATCAACCATTACCCTGAATAAAATAAGGAATAAAGTAAACAAATATACAGGATTACATCAAAGCAGATTCAAAAGAGGTAGAAGCTGTGCCGACATCGTCTGGGCACAACGCATGTTAACATCTCTCGTTCTTGCTAGAAAATGGGACTTCCACAATATGGGTATCGATATGTCAAAAGCCTTTGATACCATCAAACACAAACGTATACTCGAGATTCTTATACACGCAGGATGCAATGAAGACGAACTAAGACGTGTGCGTATATTACTATCAGGAACATCTCTTCGTGTTCGAATAAAAAACGCACTCTCTGAATCATTTGAAACCTACATAAGATCACCCCAAGGAGATGGTTAATCACCAGTATTATTTATATGTTACCTCGCGCACACTCTAAGAAAAACCAGAAACAATTCCATCAGACCAAATCCTCTCGTTTCTTGCTTTGGTATGCCACTGAAAATGGAATGTACAGACGATGTCGACTTTTTAGATAAAGAAAAAGAACCTCTGGAAAAATTACAAAAAATTGCTGCAGAAAAACGTAAAAAAGAAAATCTATTTATAAACAAAAGTAAAACTGAGTGTACACACATATATCTTGCCGAAATATCTGAAAATGATCCGGAAGAAACACCTATCTGAGGCTGTGAAAACTGGCGTAAGTGTAAAATTTTAGGGTCCCTGCTATGTAGTTCAGCAGACATCTCAGCCCGATGCATCCAAGGCAACATAGCATTTAAATCATTATTAAAAATCTGGGGTCGCCGCACTAAGATTCCGCTCGAAACCAGACTCTAAATTTATAACGCGTATTGCCTCTCCACCATGCTATATAATTGCGACAGCTGGGCTTTCAACAAAGTAATGATGAATAAAATAGATATATGCCACCGAAAACACTTGCGAACGAGAACAGGTCATCTAATCATTAATAAAAAACCATAATCAGTAATACAAAACTGTATAAAATCTGCCAAACGGATCCTATATCTATACTAGTAGCAAAGCGAAGATGGTCTGTGTTAGGTAATGTCTTACGCATGGACATCACCCCCCCCACCCCCCAGAAAGCAGAAAGCCCTTGAATTTGCCATATCAGGAGCAACAACGTATAAAGCCAGAATAGGACGCCACTCTACAAATCTTCTTAGCACCATCCTTGAAGACATCAAAAACTCCGGACTAGGGCAACTCCGTACCAGAAAACAGCTTCAGAGTCAACGGGGAAAAGCAAGAGAGAAGAAGAACTGGAAACATTTCAACGAAGGATCGATTGCATCTATGTGATGTCCTCGACTACCCAAGAAGCAGAACACAGAGGATAAGTAAGTAAGTACAAGAAGGCATATCCTGATCGGAAAATGGCATTGCAACTACAGAAAACACAGACACTTTGGAACGATGGAAAAAATAATGTAAAAAAAATATGAAGAAGAACACAACGCATACAATGTAAACAGCCATCCTTCTGGTCAAATCTGAAGTCAAAACCTCCACAAAAACCAGTTGAACCTTCAACAACATTACCATCCAAATCATCTAGCCAAAGTGAGAATGAGAATCACTCAAAAGTTGGCAAATCTGTTCAAGGTAAAAATCAATAAAATTTATAAAAAGTAGTACTAGGTCTCTCGCTATCGAATTTTGATACTGGGGGTCTTCATTTCAGGGGTTTTTGACAGATCAAGGAATATTGATATTGACATAGATTTTATGTTTACTTCTAGATACGAAAATTGTTGTTGATGGTGAGACTGAAGAGAAAAGCAGTGAGAAGAAAAAGAGCGAAACACCACCCCAAGACAAATGCACTACTAGTTTAAACGTCTTGAATGAATCAATCAGAAGCCTTGCTGATTTGGAGAAAAAAATTGGTTTAACATGGAAGAGTAAATACCATTTGAAAGCATTGATAGCAGAGAGGGAAGCCGTTGAAAAAAAGATTAAACGGTTAAAGTCACTAGCTAAAAGCCAACAAAAACTCCGGGGCAAACGAAAGCAAGTTCTCAAGAAAATAGCGGGTGGACATCCTGAGGTAGCATCAAAAATCAAGAAGTTTGATGCAAAAACTACAACTGGGCGACCAAATTTAAAGTCACAAATGGATAGTTCACATGAAAAAATGCTCTCGATCATAATCCCAGGATCTGCTTCCGACGAACACTGCAGGTGGTAGGTTTATTACTATGTGCTCTCCCTGGATGATTTGAAAAGCTGTTTAGAGAAAAAGGGCTATAAATCAAGCAGAACAGCAACTTATTATGGGCTCATACCTGTGAATATGTGTCACAAAGATGGGAAGAGACATGTTCATAAAGCTTCAACGGCCACAAAACGATTTAAGAAAGAGACAATCCGATGGTCATTTTGCAATGGAATCAGTCATGTTTGGTAGAGAAATTGCCAACTTTTTGGAGATGACCCAGTGTTTTTTCTCCCAAGATGATAAAGCACGTGTACTCTTGGGATTCCTTGTTTCTAAGAAGCAAACAGCAATATTAATGCATTTGGAATAAAAAGTGATGTTACCGGAATATGACTTTCCGATGTAGAGAAAACATAAACTTATTCCCTCTGTCTATGGAGCCTGTTTTAAAAAATATGATGAAATTAGTTACAATGGCCCTACATTTATTTCCATTAGAAATGGTAAACATGACAAAAAGCTGTGTAGAAACCCATTCTGACGATTTTGAAAGAATTCTTTAGTTATATGAGTTCAAGACGCCAAACAAGGGTGTCAAACCATTTGTTTTTATTTCAGTAGACGGCGGACTGGATAAAGTTCCAAAAAACCAACAGGCTTTAGCAGTTTGGGCGAAATAATTTGAAAATAACGATCAAAATGCTATTTTTATGTTTACGCATGCGCCTGATAGTAGTGCGTATAACCTAGTTGAAAGACAAATGGCATCCTTGTGCAAGGATACCGCCGGCGTCATTCTACCTTCAAATGCATTTGGAAACCTTTAGGATGCATCAAAAAAGAACATTGATTCAGCTGTTGAAATCAAGAACTTTGAAGCTGCTGGAAAAGTCCTTGCGGAAATTTGATCGGAAACAGTTATTGACATCCACCCAGTCGTTGCTTGTTATACATACCCACCTGAAGAAGAGCAAAGCGAAGTCTTGTTCCACAAGTCTGAAAGCGGAAAGCAAAACATGTTCGCCAGTCACAGTACATGTTGCAGATTATGAAGTGCACTGACGAATCTTGCTGCAAAGAATGGAGAACAAACTACATCAAGTTTTTTCCTCGGATTTTTGCTACCTCCGATACCAATTCGCACATCAAAAAAATAACTTGACAATCGACCAAGTGACAGGCTCATTTCGATCCTTTTTCAAGTCCCTGTTGGTAGCCTCGTCATTAAAACAAAGGAATAACAAAGGCGAAAGAATCATCGAACGCTACACATGTAAAGTTTGTAAAATCTATTATTCAACAATATATGCAATGAAAACGCACAGACGTATATGCAAAGAGAACAAGGAAGCAGCAGAAGAACCATCCGACGAACGTGATATTAGTAAAGTTGAGAGCGATGGCCACAAAGAATCAGAACCGACCACCATTGCTGATGATCGAAATATGTTTGGCCAGATAAACGATTGTTTTCATCTTTTTAAACCTGTTGTATTGATCTTCAAATAATGTGTTTTTCTTTTGTTTAAAGATATGTGTTCAACAATATTTGTTTATTTAATTCTTGATATGGCTGGGGTAGATCATGAGGTACTTTTTCGGGTGGGCTTACCAATTACTGTAAAATTGATTAGGGGGTAAGTAGATAATGACGTAATTTTGGTAGGGGTCATCAAATGATTACGATTGATTACAAGGGGGAAGGGGGAGAATAAAATAGGCTGAAAGTTGATTACGTAATATGTGAACGATCCCTAAACTATTTTAAAAGCATTCACAACTACAAATCTCTAAACTCCCAAAATTGCACCTTAATTCAAGTTTCTTTGAATCTACAAGACCTAATTGTAGGGGAGTGTATTAAGAAGAGAAGTCTGCATCTTGAGCAAAGTTCATTGACTGGAAATATTCATCATCACCGTTCTCCTTCTTCGCGTTTGGGCGATTCCACATCAACATGATATATTTGTGCATGAAGGTCCCAGGGTAGTCAAATAGGTAACTTTTTAATAGAATGTGTAGATAGGGGGTGGTAACAGTTTGGTGATGTGATGATTGTTTATTTCTTGATTTGTTTTAACATAACAAGCATTTTCTTTGTATTCTTTGACAATGTAACTCTGTTTGAAAAATTAAAATGTGATGAGACAATCCAGACTGGCGGATTTTTAATTGTAGTCTGTCTGCTCTTTATGATAATGAGAAAACGTTGGGAACAAAAACATTATATTTTTGGGGAAGTTAATAAAGTGTAATGGGTATAGTTTTTACGGTGATAGGAATTTAACCACTCCCTACAGCTGCGCCGTGAGGTAAGTATGAGGTTGTTATTTGGTTAATATGTAATTCGTATTAAATCAATCATTAGTTGAAAAATTTGTTGTAAGTTTGAAATGAGAATTGACAACAAATTACAGCTCTCTCTGTATACCAAATTTAATGCCATAAAAGTTGCACTTTTATCATAGATTGTCTTTAAGACATACAGTTTTTTCAAGAATGTATTCCTAGATTAGGTCTAATTGAAACACTGCCTGTAATGGCAAAGGGAGTAAAGGAGTACCATTATCACAGTAAAATACTGCATTGAAGCCAAATAAAATGTTAATAGTCCTCTAATAATACCTCAAATTCATTTTTCTTTGTCTAGTTTTGTTTTAGCTTCATCAAAGACGAACAACACGAGTTACATCTATAATTTTACACACGCTAACAAATAACATGTTAGATGACCAAGAAGCCAAGTATGCTTGACAAATGTAAATCTTATGCTCTGTTCCATTTTGTGCACTAGATATGCAAGAACAGAAAGCCATTTCCTGATTGGAAGTCTGCTGTTCTTCAGTAGTAAGCAACAATTGATCTTTAGATTAAAGAGGTCTGGCCAAGCCATCACAAGACAAGACAAGGACGTCTAATTATATAGTAAAAGTTCATTACTGATATTTTATCACCGAATCACAAAAAAAACTATGAGAAATTTAAACATGTCATTTGATCAATTAGAGTCTTTGAAAAAAAAATTGAAAGTATCTCATGAGAGGTCATTCAAGGTCTTCTAACTCAGTGATGAAAGAGCTAAGAAAACACTAAATTGTAAAGAAAACAAAATTATTCTATAGTGACAGTTGCACTTATAAACATATTGCATTCGGAAGGAAACAAAGCTTAAAGTGTCCACATAAACTAGAGACTTTTACAGTACCTACATTGCAGTTTTACTCAACAAAACCATATAACTTTGTGAAAAAATCCTAGGCACATGCACTTTCACACCCAGTTCAGATAAGGAAATGGAATTGAATAGTACCAAGAGAACCAAGGTTTACTCAAACTGCATATGCAGTAATAAGATCAAAAGTTGTAAAATTCAAAACAAATTTTCAAATAAAAAATGTATGGTTTGTACCATTTTTGCACTTCTTTGTCCTAGTAAGGAAACAATAAGAAAATTCAAGAATTACTTCAAAATTCGAAACCTTTGGTTGTCTATTGCCTCTCTCCTTTAGACGGTCAAGAAAAGTTCCAAGGTTCCTAGGTACTTATTTAATTTTCTTTCAAAAAATGCATTGAGGTCCTACAGCCCAAGTAATATTTCGATCTGTTTATCCTATCAATTGTAAATTATTACATTGTTACTTTTGTGTTTTTATCAGTGTGATGTGCCCTATGATGCTTTTCAATTATGGACTCAAGAAAACCTTTCGTTTAGACTCCCAAAAAGCGGTTGCAGGTACATTTGACCAACGTACATCACCACATAACCTATGCTTTGCTTGGTAACCTGCGTTTGGGCCTCTTGAGTTTCGAGACTTTGGTTACTAAATCTAGTTTATTTGAAGCTGCCTTGCTACTGTGTGACCCGGTGTGTTTATTGTAGTCCTGATAACATAAATACAATTACTTCTTTTTGTCATTGGTTAGCAACAAGACTTGATTGTGTTTTTATCTTGTGCTCAGTTAATAATATCACGTTAGCAAATAATTTGATAAATACGCTTACCAGGTGTTTTAACTGTAGTTCTTTTATTCTAGTTAATGAGATTATTTGTGACATTCTCTTACGTATTGGGGATCTCCTTTTTTTCGACTGTTTAGACTAATCTACAGTCATCTTTTCCAGTTTGGTATAGTATAGTCTTGCTGCAGTATAGGCCTACACTAGTCTCTTTCCTTTCAGTCTTGCCAATCTTTATCAACCTCAGCTCTTGCCACAACACTATTTTGTCGACTTAAATTGCGGTAAGAAATTATTCCTAATACAAATATTTCTTCTTTAACTGTAAAATGTACTGCAACTAAAATATGAAGTGCCTTCATTTACAATCACTTATCATCAATGGGGATTTTCAGGTCATAGTAATGCAACAAAATCAAATTTCTGTGTTGACATCGCTTGTTATCCAGCAGCTTTTTGGCTGCAACATGACGATCAGGCCATTATACTACTCGCCACATCTTATGAAAAATAGAAGCTCAATTAAGTTTTTATTTAGAGATCAGTGATTGCTGGGCAGTATAGACCTACAGTCAGTGGAGAATAACTAACAAAAAATTTCCGAAGGAAGCCAAAAGACGAAAGTTTAAACCATTACAGATTTTTTCATTCTTTGTTGATTAGAGTCTTTAGAGAATATACTAAGAGCCTTGAATTTTAACAGGCACTCTTAAATTCCAGCTACAAAATAACCCCGTATTGTCTATTCATTAATGACAATTTCTTCAACAGTTATATGTAGATTGTTATGTTTGGGATATTTGTTATACAATAAACTGACTAACTATCAGTTAGTCAGTTAGCTAGTGAAAATGTACATATTCTAATTTACTGATAGCTGTTGTACAACGTGGAGTAAGTGAATACTGACTGTCTAGTTTCTCGGATTTCAGAGCTTAACAAATTCGTGGTAGTAAGGGAAATTTGTACTACGGATCTATATGCCAATTACCGTATTATAGGTTTTGAAATCAGAGCTATAAAACAGTGCTGGAATAAGTCTTTTATGTTGTGATATCAGAGCAACGACTTTAGCCTGTGATTAAAGATATCAATTTTTTACAGATAATAATTTTAGCAGGTTAAACAGTATAAAATGTTTTTTGGTTTTATCGTGTAGTGCAGAGCCCTCTTGCATTCTTCAATACACAATATCCTACATAAGCTGTGATTATACATATCTTTGCAAGCAATAAAAGCTGGAAATGTTTGCATTTTGCTTTTTGAAATTTATATCCATGTGGTTGACACTAATAACAACAGGGAATAACAACGTCTTTGCCTACCTATTATTGTTTTTCTTTTGACCTCACCTTCAGCAAACTCTCGTCTTTTTTAGTTAAAAAAATTATTAACGGTAGCATTGTTTCTCCCTCTTGGCATGGGGTAAAACTGCATCCGGTAATGAAGCTCTACCTTAGTAGAGCAAGCGCTGTGAGGAAAGTGAAGCTTTCTCTTAGCCATCAGTGCTTTCAGGTCTCGGGATGGTAACATCTGTTAGGGTCCCAGATATGGTTCAAATATCTAACACTGTTGGGGGAGGAACAGTATTGCCAGCAGCTTGCAGAATATCAAATTGCTGTATTCTTTTCTGACTGGAGCTGTGGGACGCCTACCGGATCCTCAGGTTAATTGAGAGAACGGCAGTGGGCAACTATCCTCTAAAGTGGGACACGGGGGAAATGGAAAGAAATGACAAACTACCATTTGAAATTCTTGCCTAAATAAATAAATAAAATTACGGAATGAAAAACCAGTTATGGGAAAAAAAGAGCGAAACCTCCAGGCTTAACTTCCCTCAAAGTTCTACTGTGATTGAGTTGGATTCCAGGAGGAGAATCGATGAAAAGAATGACAGATGTACATTAAACTTAAATGAGAATAAACATCTTGATGATGGTGCCATACGAGAAAAATCCAGACTTCAATTGCAAAAAACGTATGTGTTGCAAATAGGAATGTCAGAGGTATGTCCAGTAGCAAACTTGATAAGGTGATTTCAGAACCAGAAAGATTCTATTTCAGCAATATTAGAGTGGTAGAGCATAGTTGATCAGGAAAAGGCCACTGAAAAAAAATTCATATACTCAGGTAGAGAAAAGCCACGCCAAGACGATGTCGACCTTTATCGGTCAGAGGATGTGAATATTTCCCTGTTGGGATACAATCCTGTTAGTGATCGCGTAGTCTCTATTAGAATCCAAGGACACTCAACAAATTTCTCAGTTTTCCAGGTCTGTGTTTCAACAAGCCTAGCAGATGAAAAAGAAATTAAAGAGTTTTATGACTCCTTGCAAAATGATCTGGAAAAGTGGCTGCCAATTATTACGTCAACACCAGGGCGTCCAAGAAGGCAACCTCCACGTGGTGATGCCTGGATACTGATTAGCTAGGTTATCCTGACTGGTTGGTAACGAATAGCCTTCATTTTAAGCTGTTTT
>RDPX01000283.1:249975-308387 GCA_003991215.1 Morbakka virulenta | reverse complement strand
GTCTTCAAATCTACCTCCAGACGCACACACACACACACGCCCGTAAACACAAGAGAGTTAATGCTAAGGAGCAGCCACTGCTACAGCATAGAAACATTTTATGAAAAAGAAAAAGAAGCGCATGTCATAAATATTGGACGACAGTCTGGATTTGATTGAGGATCGGAGACAGTTGAAATTTCAAGGAAGCAACTTCACCTTTGAAGAATATAAGGTTAGCTACCGTTGAGATCCGCGCATATCCTGCGGGAAAGACAAATGCAAATATGTGGAAGAACAATGTGTAGAACTTAACGTTTGTTATGTTAGTCAGGATTGATTTTCTTCAAGAAAAAGCTCAGCGAAGGACAAAGCAGGCACACCTCTACATAAACCTCAAGATATCTTAAAACGATGAAAGTAGTATTGGAGTAAATTATATCCAGATTCTGATGCACATGATAATGGCAAAAGTAAAAAAGGCTTATAAAACTCTGAACAGAAGAAAAGGTGGTGGAAGTGATAATATTTCTGCAGAGATGATTCAAGCTTGTTGAGAAGACTCCACTTTAATCATACACAGGCTATGTGCAAAGATTTAGCAGATAAAAGAGTATTTAGTGCATTGGTATAGAGCAATCTTTGTTTCTATTCCAAAAGGATGATTTGCACCAGTGCTTAAACTACAGATCAATTTCTTTAAGCAGCTATACAAGCAAGATCACGCTCAAACTTTTAATAGGATGCATTGCAGTCATAGTGAAAGAGATCACTGGAGTCACCCAGACAGGATTTTTCAAAGGCCGAGGGACACGAGATCATATTTTTAACATTTGAATGGTCATTGAGAAATGCAGATAGCTGTAACAGGAAATTTTGCTATGTTTGTGGATTACACAGAAGCGTTTGATAACGTCAGACATAAAAATATCTGTTATTTCAAGAACTGATGGCTTCTTTAGACAGATATCAATAGTCTGAAAAGTGTACTGGATGCGGTACAACAGATCAGTTTTTAAGAAAAACAAGTGCGCGACAGGGGTGTATACCGTCAGTAGTTCTGTTCATTACCTATACAGAAAACATGGTAATGATATAATAAATGATAAGAAAACTGATAAGTATGATCTAAACGTTGGAAGTAGCCCAGTCCCTAGTTGTGATATCCTGACGTTGGAACTCTCTTGTCAACAACAAGCATTAACCTGAGCAAGTTAATACAAGAAGTAAATGACAGTAGCAAAGATTATGGACTGAATATTAATGTCTCCAAAACCAAAATTATGAGGGCTTGTCCAAATACAGGCCAACACATCAAGACTGAGATTGTTGAAAAGGTGATAGATGTTGTAGATCACTTCAGATGCCTTGGCTCATTGGTCATAAGTGATGGTGATTGCTCAAAAGAGATTCGGGGAACACTGGAAATAGTGGCAAGTGCACTTAAAGGATTGGAACGATATGGTAATCTCATGATAAAAGAATAAAGCGTCGTATATTCAGATCATGTGTTTTTCCAATTGCAACGTAAGAGTTTGAATTACTGACATTAAAAAAGTGTTCTGAGAAGAGAATTTCAGCCTTGTAAATGAAATGTTACAGGATGATATTGAGAATACGATGAACTGCACATAGATGGAATGACAATATTCTTTCAGAACTTGGTGTCAGTTTAAATTCGCTATTGTACCTTGTAAAGGGATAAAAGCTGTCACACGTTGGACATATGAAGTGCATAAATCCTTAAAACGCAAGGTATTGGAAGAGAAAGAGGGGCAAATGGAGAGGCTAAAACAAAAATGGAAAAAAGGAACTTCAAACTGTTTTAGGTCAGTGGTTGCAACTGGCAGAATAGCACAAGACAGACTGGTATTCCGCGCAGCCATTTGAGACACCGCATCCTGAAAGAATATGCAACAAAACAGAAGCAATTTTGTGAACCAATTACTATTAATACTCAAAATTTTTTAGCTCAAATAACGTACGCGTGAGATAGAAATTATGAGCCAAGGCAACTTTTTCTTTTAAATATTCTTGACTTTATGGACTCAGTGATAGCTAGAGATAGAGGACCTTTATGATATCGTAAATTTTAAGCTCATACTGAACTATGTTTGGCAAGGTACTTCTCCTACAGGCAGGCTACTAGAAATGACTTATTTCAGCTGAAATATATTTCCACATTAAAAACCTTCGTAATAACAGAGATCAAGCTGTTCTCAGGTATGCCTCCATACCTATTTTGTGTTTGTTGCCTTCCCTTTCCTTGTGCTAGAATCCATATTCTTAAAAGAGTACAAAATATAGTGTTGATGTAATTGCTATACTGTAGAATTTTCCCGATTTGTTGTTGTATTAGTAGAATTTTACCGATCTGTTGTTGCATTAGTTTTCCTGTCTGTAATCTTTTACTTTTATTTTCTCAGCCAAAGGTGTGACCTTGTGTTCAGCAGTGTTCAGTTATTAAATGACCCTTACTGTCATCAATTTGACCAGCTTGTTTGTACTCTTTTTCTCTTTGAATAAAGGAAAGCTTTGACTTACCAATATAACAGGTATGATAATTCTTGCAATTAAATTTGTAACCTATATCATTTCTCTCATCAATTGAAACTGGTTGCTTTGGATTTGTCAAGATCTTTCTGAAAGTGGATGCTGTGAAAACGAAGCACTAAATATGGTGTTCTTCTATAGTTCTTTTTAGATACCCTCTGGTATTCTCGACATAGAGTAAACATACCTACAGTATTTGTTTCTGAGATTTCCTTTCTCTTTCATAATTGGTCAAGTAGTTCTGTGTAGGGCTCGTTGGACATATTTTCTATGATGTTTAATGGACAAGAGAATTTCCTAAGGTGTCTTTCTTCCTTTCTAAATTCGTCTGGGCTTGACAATACTCCTTAGTCTTTAAAACAAAATGGTGATAACACTATTACGAGATACCACTGTACGAAGTGATGCATTATTAAGGTACTGATCTGTGTGAGTTGGTTTCTTATAAATGGTAACAGAAATAATGCAATCTGTGTGTCTCTTTGCTAGCACATCAAGAAAGAGTAGATGGTTTTCTTCTCTTTTCTCCATGGTAAATACGATGTTTGTTTGTAGGCTGTTGGAATTCTCAAAGAACCATTGAAGGAGAACTTTGATAATTTCTAAGACATTGACGGGATATCTTTCCCAGAGAGCTGGTCCTTGGTCCTCTGTTGGTAATAATTTAAAGTTAAAGGCTTCCATGAATAATTGAGGAATCACAAAGCATATATGAGGTCTCCTAGGTACAACGTTGTTTTGAGGGTCGATATGATTGTCGAAGAGGTAGCACGAGTTGCGTAAAAGCGCTGCCAGTAAAACCAGGGTATGTCAAGGTAACAATGATCTTTTTACTAACATTATATCATCATGTTCTTTCAGATCCTTAATACGTCTCAAAATATTACTGATGTCATTGACACTTGAGGTAACAATATAACATCGAAGGTGAGTATAATTTTATCGGCCTGTATTCGATGTGTGAAAAAAAGCCAAAAAAGCAGCAGTGTTGTAGCATTAACGTGACGTCATCTTTTTGTATGGCCATAAGAGGTCAGCTACAAAACGTAAAAGTGAATGAAGTGGACTCCCATAGCAAAAGTTTATTTAGAAGTATTGATGCAATGGACTATTTACTTTCAGTAATGCAAAGAACCATAACGAAGTCGAATCTTGGTTTTAATCTATTTTAGGTGCAACTGTCATGTACATGGTTGCTCTGTATTGTAATGTGTTTTGCTAATTAAATAAAATCCTGACTGGATTCATTGAGCTACGTTTAACTCTGGGGTATATCTCATTTGTAAAAGTATTCAAGGCACTTCTGTATGTAGTCATTTTTACGTCAATAACATAAATATGCTCATCAATGACACATTACTGTTGGCTGTTAAGAAACATTTCGCTGTGAGGGTGTTTGCAGAGGGAGGGGCTCACTTGGAAAAAGATATTTTGATGTGTTGTTTGGGTAGAAACGCACACTTAAGCATATAAAACCTCGTTCTATCTTCATTGTAAAATCCATAAAATGCTGAAGCTCAGTTTCGATGTGTGACTGGTTGTAAAACTAAATTACACCCTCTTTGTTGTGTTTTTAATTGGTGTGTCTGCTGGATTTGTGGTCATATTGAGTTTTTTGACAGAGATGGTGATGGGGATAACTTTGCTGTAGATGAATGTGCACCTGATAACACTGCCCAGTATTTTCTTTTGCGCAATAAATCGACCCTATTCTGATGTTTTTTCTTCTTTAGAAATGAAGAGGTTTCCAGTCACTGTTGCAATCTCACCTAAACCAGCGTATCGAATTCCAGAGAGATTGATGACATCCCAGCTACAACTGTTCAAGCCATGAGTCAGCTTGTGAATTCTACCGCTAGCGTAAAGACTATCAAGAGTTTGTGTTCCAATTGTTTTGGTCTGTATTGGTAGCTTCATAGTGGTTTTCATTTAAGTAAACCATTTAACACGCACATCCTGAAGTTGGTCATTGAGGCGGAGGCATAACAGAGAAAAAAAAAATTAGAATATGAAAACGTCTAATAAAGAAAGCTCTCATTGATCTATAAAGCATCATATGGTAAATTACTCTGAGCTTTATTTTTTTTATTGCAACAACCACAGTTATTTACAAAAAGTAGCCAGCTATCAGAATCAGGATCGTCCCCCACAAAAACTAGAGATACTGATACAGTTTATCTAATAATAGAAGTGTTAACAAAACTTTGTTAAAAAAGAACTAAAACACAAATGTAAAATCTGGTGTTCGTCCAAAAAATTTACTATGCTGGATTTTTAAAAAGAAACATTTGAATGAGCTGTAATTGTTACTAAGGAGTTGGTCAATTCAATTAAGTCTTGGCATCACATTTCAATAAAAACCTGTTAAACATTGTAAAATGTAACTGACTTAAGCCATGGGTAAGTTGTGAGACTGGAAGCCCCCAGATAGGGATAACTATATCATAAAATATTGTTATCAAATTTGATATGTTGGTAGGGGTTGGAAATGTGCCCGGAAGTGGGCCAGCAGGGCAACTACGCTCCTATTATAATCATTTAAGTAGTAAGGTAACAACATAAGCACAAGGATTATCTATTACTAGTCATTATTGCTGTTATTATTATTATTATTACCACTATTCTTATCAATATCATTATTATTATATCCCAGGCTGCTATTATGTCATTCCTCTTTGACTGTTCTGGTCTAAGTTTCCTTGGTTTACATTCTAGAGCAACGTACGTAAAATTGTTTTAAACTATGCTATCTATAAAATACTGATTTGCAAAAACATGCAACAGAAACATTTATAACATATTTTGGTGCTCCAATGTACTATGGTCACGACAGCAACCAATGTACTAGTAAACAAAACAAATTGTGCCACAGATTTAAAAGCAGTCTTTTAAAATTACTTTTCTTTAAAAAATCAAGACAAATAATTTTTTTTTATTGTTTTAAAATAAATTTGAATTGGTTTCAAATCTACACATTAACTAAATTCAATAATTTCAATTTTACCTGCCACAATGAGTTCTGGGTAACGTTCGAAACCTGTAATGATGGATGGGTTTTTGTACTTTTGACCTGAAATACTGTACAATTCAAGACCAGGAGACAGACCTAGCTGTTTATTAATAAATTACTTGAATAAATATGTCAGAAATGAGAACTTATGAAATCATAAATCAACGTTAAAGGTGGCATTATTTTGTATCCTATCGAGTTTAATAGTCTTGTTTTTATCACAGAGGAAGTACGACGTAAGTTATACTTCTCCTGTGCTTTCATTTCGAAATCAATTCTAGGAATAAATGTTTAACAGTTGAATGTTTGAAAGTAGCAAAGTTGCTTGAAGGAAGTCTGAGCTCTATATTGCAATAAAAGAACTGAGAACTGGAAAGACAGCCCCATAACTAAGTTTGAATGAAAGTTAAACACAAATTATCATCTGCTGTCTTTAGTTTTCACAAGCAGTAGTGGAGCAATTGTGTGTTACTGTTTAAAAAGAATGATGCAATCGTATTTTTAATGTACCATTTCACTATTTTGTTTTAAACGGAGATAACTCACAGTCCGTATTTGATAAAATCTACATTTTCTTTTAAATTATGTAGCAGCAAAAATTGATTACTCCAAAGCACAATTGACAGTTTAATTTAGTTTTATTTGAATGCAAGGAAAAGCATGCCTATTCCTCTCATTACAAATTGTGTAATACCATATCGCAATCTTAATCTTGCACCTTATCATCTTAAAGCCTGCATACGTGATAGAGTTGTACACACCTGCCATTCGTATACATTTCTCTGTGCTACTACTTAGAATTCCCATTAAATGTAATTAGCAGTGATAATATCAGTTTTATGGCACAATATCTGTGTTTTAATATTTTAATGTAGTATTAAAATTATAAAAGTGAGAAACCAAAACTTTTTATTCATTAAAGAAATTGTTTAAACTGAATTTTTTGCCTCTGGTTTTCCCAACTGCATGAGTAATGCTGTAAAGTATTGGCCAAAAATCTATATTTCTTTAGAAACATTACATTTTCTACATTACGTATATGGAACAAAAATTGATAGTTTTACTGGGCATTAAAAGTTTGATATACATTTGAAATGTCTTTAAAACGTTTTAATTTTTATCGACCTTTTGGTTTCTTTTACACGATGTTGACATTTACTAGTCTTCAAATATTACTCAAATGAAAATTAAGAATAAAATGACAGTTGACCTAAAAATGACGCAAGCAAGCAGCTCCTTAGCTGACCTTGTTTGAGCAGAAGGGCTAATTCTGGAACAGAAATCGTTGACGGGTGCTAGGCCTCAATGAAGTACTAAAGCCCACCTCCTACATCCCTCCCTCAACAAACCACAAGCCCAAACGTGCATTCAAAATGACTGGACGGATTCTGGACTGTAGTTGATAATAAGCGAAGGTAGGGTGCAATATAATCAAACTTTCAATAAGCGGGTATTGAAATCTATTCCAGCCTTGAGAGTATATCCACTAATAGATATTTAAATTCAATTAAAATTTAAGAGCACGTGGTTTCTTTTGCCATTCTAGTTTTAATTCCTCAAAAGATATGTCCTTTACAATGGCCTTCTCGAAGAATAAATGTGTCATTGCACATTCTCTGTATGGTCTTGAGCTTCTTCTTTTGCTTGTGTCTACGTGTGTTAAGGAAGAAAAGAGAAATTCTACCCTTGACGATCCATAACCACAGGTTACTGCAACTTTGTACAGCATTATTAAAATGAGTTCTGCAGCTGAATAGTCTTGTCTTGTAATTAATCTGTCCTCAGACAGGTTTAACGCCATACACGTCATCCATCTCTATCCTCGGCTCTCCGGTTGATATCTGAATAATTTTCCATTCTTCCATTAACTTGCTTTTTGAATTGGTCTGATAAAGTTATTCTTTTCCTTCCTCTGCCTCGTTTTCCAGGCAACCGTGCTTCAATGATATCTCTTAACATACTCTGGTGTCTCAGAATGTGTCTGATCCATTTCCTTTGGCGATTTCGTATAGTTGTTATAGGCATTCTGCTCTCCTCAACTTGTTGTAAAAATTCTTGATTTGTCATTCTTTCTGCCCAACTGATTTTCTGCATTCTCCTCCAAAACCACNTGCTTTTTGAATTGGTCTGATAAAGTTATTCTTTTCCTTCCTCTGCCTCGTTTTCCAGGCAACCGTGCTTCAATGATATCTCTTAACATACTCTGGTGTCTCAGAATGTGTCTGATCCATTTCCTTTGGCGATTTCGTATAGTTGTTATAGGCATTCTGCTCTCCTCAACTTGTTGTAAAAATTCTTGATTTGTCATTCTTTCTGCCCAACTGATTTTCTGCATTCTCCTCCAAAACCACATTTCTGCACTTTCCACCCTTTTGATATCTTTCTTCTTTAACACCCACGACTCTGATCCATACAGCAGGACACTCCACACCAACGTCTGAATAGTACTGTGTTAAAAATTTGTGTATACAACAAATATCTGGATCACTTTCCTTTGGAAATCGTTTCAGAATAACAGTTCTGAAAACCGTACATTCTGCTTCCAGCCTACTAACATTAAAATTTTTCTAGCTGCAAGTTGATTTTCGATTAGGTATTGTCGCAGCATGATTAAATAGAGGTATCAGAGCGGTCTTCTCACAGAAATTAGAACTTTGTGGAGAGAGAGCATCCATTGCACTCCAAGAAATTATGTTATTTTCTGAAAAACGGATATACATTTTTGAGAGGAAAAGGTCCTCAAGTTCTACAATAGTTCTGTGCAATTCTTGGCATTTGTCACTGGTAGACTGAGTATGGGGAAGACGCGTTTCCAAAAAAAAGTTCTTGATTGACTGTGATGGGGCAGTTTTCCGGGACGATCTTTTGTCCAATTTCGTAGTGTAACGTTAATATTCCTTTGTAATGATCATCGATGTTGCGTACTCCAGCAGTTAATACAGCGGTAAATCGCAATTTGTTATTGCCAGTGGGTTTAACTTTCACTGTTTTCACCCCTTTTAAATCAAAAGTGTCGGAAGATGGCATATCGAAATAGCACGGGGTCTCATTCATATTCATTATAATGTTAGTCATCCAAGGATTCCATCGCAGCTAAAAATGTATCACAACGTTCAGGGGCATCAGAAGGAATTTTCTGTCCAACACTTGTAACACGTCGAAATGATACGTTATTCCGTCTAATCATTCGACGCAGCCATCCAAAAGAAGCAGAAAAGTGCTCATTATTGCCTGGATACATGGTTTCAAATAAAACTAACGCCTTTCTACGTACCTGCTTACCAGTGACAGAGTTCCGTTTACCTCTCTCTTCTTTGACGTAGTCCAATAAAGCAGTTTCAGGTAATGGATATCTAGCTTTTGACTGTCTAATCCTTCTTTTCGTTCGTATATTTATTCCTGGAGTAAGAGCAGTCGACTTGAAAACTTCCGTTTGTTTGCTCCATCGCTGCAAATTTTTCCTCGTAATACCTAGCTGTCTAAATGCTTCTCGAATTCGGACCTCGATGGTTTTTTCTACTGCTTTTCTTGTATCGTTCAAAGAATAGCTTTTACTCGTGGCGTTGTCTTCCATGTTTAAACAATTTCTTCCACAATAAAACAATTTAAATTTTGTTTGACGTTTCGTCGTGTAATGATTGTATTTCAATGTTTTGGTCCAAAATTTTTGTTTCACGTGTTTGCATTCGAATTTCGAATGTAATGTTGTTATTCAGAATTTATGTTATGGTCAGATCCGAACAATTATATCTAGTGTAAAATTTTTGGTAAATGTTACATGGGGAATCTGGAGGAATCTGCAATGGCGAGAGCAACTAGGTGTCGTCCCTGTGTATTTGAGTTTAACTGTTTTATTACTGGACACCACGTATATAAAGACATATGGACCCCACATATTCAAGACCAGCTGACTTGTGAAAGAGAGCCTGGTTATCAACACGATGAACATGCCGTGAAAGTTCTGAAGAATGGCGAAATTGTGGGACACATTCCACAACTATTTTCTAAGACGTGCACCCTGATTTTGTTGTCTGGCGGCTCCATGAAAGTTTGCGTGTCAGGAAAACGAGAAAACAAAGGAGGAAAGGAACTAAAAGTCCCTTGTTTCGTGATTCTCAAGTTATCGGAGCATATTTTCTCAAAAGTAGAGCCAATTAATAAAGACTTATGTAAAAGACTAATTTAGGGTATATATATATATATATATATGGTACTTTCGATTCGGTTAACCGTATTAGAGTGCTCGATACATAAATGCAGAGCGTAATAAAAGAGATATAATAAGTTGGAAAGAATCAAAAAACTACACTGTCTATTTCGACAAGCCTGTTTCGTGATTTTACTCACTCGTCAGGAAATGTACATTTCCTGACGAGTGAGTGTAGTTTTTTTATTCTTTCCAACTTATTATATCTCTTTTATATATATAAATATATATATATGCTTTATGAAAATCGCTTATTTAATATGCTTTATGAAAATCGCTTACTTGTGTTATTTCTCACTGTCAATATAAGAAAATTGATATTTTAAAAACTGGGCCGATTAGAGGCACCACGGCGCCTTTATCCGATATAAGCACCGGTGCCTTTATATGTGTGGAGCCTTTATGCGAGATTATAGGGTGCATATAATTTGTTTTGCTGTTTACGGTAGTAAAAAAGGAAGATGTACTAACTACGAATAGCATTTTTTTTTAACCTTATACTTATAAGATCTATGATATCATAATACATTTCAATAATAGTAGATTCGCACTACTCAACCAATGATAACTTTTATTTACTTTGACTGTCCTCTTTCCATACTGGTAGCGCATTGTATTGTCTTATCAACAGGCTTTACATAAACCAGGTTTACAAATTAGCACAATAGTGGCTTCTTATGATTGCGCCTAATGTTGAAAGCGGACGTTTCTTCAGTTCAATATATAGGACAGGACCTTCATCACAATATCAAGTTATTAGAGGGTCAATCTGGGAATGTAGGTGAGCGTTACTGTAAACTTCATATTCTATCTCACCACCTAATAACTTTTATATAATACTAGTACCATATCACATAATCACAAGCCTAGCTGCACTTTACACATATTTTTTCAGTTAATATAATGTCAATTGTCACCTACTATACATACATTCTCAGTAACAAAAATTATACAGAGGAACTGTATCGTACTTTTACACTAGTGTCTCTTGCTTTAGGCTTTTTGCAATGTCCTTGATATCTTCCTAGTGACTGCATGTAGTGAGCTAATTTTGGTTACGTTTCCATATTGTTTATACTTTTCATTCAAGATTAATGTAGAGATTGTTAACTTCAGGGGAAGAAGTTAGTATTGACTTGTCCTTGTCCTTGTCAACTCCCTCGGTGAGATTACAAAAAGCTATTCACAAGATCAAAGTTTTAATTGCGACGAGACACGACTTCACTCCAAATGGCTTTCTTGAAAAACTTACGACTGTGCACAATGCTCCACCTGGAACTTCTTCTTCTTCAGTTATATCGATGTTGTTCCTCTGTCACCCATGTGATAAATTGCTGCCACCTCTTTCTGTTCTGCCCAGGCTTCACTGCATTGGCAAAAGTGCGACCGATGATTACATTGTTGCCGTCCTTGTATCGTAATTTTGTACCCCTCCTCACTTTTTGCTTGGGGTCATTACTGTCATCATCGTCCACACCATTGCTTCTGGAAAAAGGAAGCTAAAAATCGATTCACAATCGACGTTTGCAAGAATGTGACTCTGTGCTGGTGCTAATGACTGAAATCTCAATTGATGTCATAATTTCACATCGTGTGTGTGTGTGTGGGGCGGGGGGGGAGCATAAGGCTTACTCTACATCATTGACTGCAACCTTATTTACTTCATTTATTAAGCAATAACAATTTACATTAATGTATTTTGAAGTGTAAAATTTGAAATATGTAATTACATAACCTCTATGAAACAAGAAAAAATTGAAGAAATATTGAGGAAATGTTGAGTATAAATATGAGAGCTATTTAGACTAATTGCGCTTGGCATTAGCCACTTGGAGTTAAAGTAATAATCAACCAGGAATTGGCTTGAAACTGATTTTCCTGCTGGCTGGTAAATAGAAATTTGATAAGAAGCAATAATTTGTATCCATTTATTTGTTAATGCCTTGTGGCAGCTATTGTTCTTAGCGTTGTTAGACTGTAGGTTTGTTTACCTTAAGGTAAGGATTTCGCGGTATGTTTAAGGCCAATATTGGGTGAAGCAGATGACTGATTCTCATCTGTTTATACATCATCTTATTATCTATCAGTCATTTAAGTAATTTTTAGCTTATGCTAACTTATCAGTTAATCCTTCTTTGTACAAGAAAGGAATTTTGTGTTTTTCTTGATAATACAGTCCTTTATCAAACGGCGTGAAGTGTTGATCAAGATAGTGTTTGGTTTTGGAACAGCTGGATCGGTAAAGTTCTCTCTCTCTCTCTTCTATTTAGAAAAATAAGTCAAAAAATCCAAGATGATTTAGAGGAATTGACAAAGAAAAACTATCTGTCATCTATCGAAATAAAAAAAATCCCTGCGTGGACAGGGATTTTTCAGGGCTGGTTCAACAATTATTTGTGTCAGAGGTTAAGCGTCAATTGATTCCAATGTCTGTTAAGCAATAAGCTCTTCTTCTGTTAGACAGCTGTTCAGCCTATTCACTAGAAGATGAAGTTGTTTCTGATAATGAAAAAATTGACGTCAGACTTCCCCCATCCAATGTCGCTTCTCTCATCTAGTCCAATGGTCAAGGTGCCCTGGAGAGTTTAAAGCAGATCTACCATAAATAAGTTTTTTTGTACTTAGTATCTTAAACAGAAATTTCATTTATCCTCGTTTTCAATATCTAAAATAAACAAAAATAAAACACCTTCACGCAACCAGGAAGAGTCACTCGAGGATGATATCTTCATTTTCTTTTTCTTTTCCTTTATATTTTTCTTCTTTTTTGTTTTTCTTCTTTTTCTTTTTCTTCTTCTTCTTTTGTACCTACGGCCTTGTTCAACACTTGCCTGGTTACTCCCTTGACATAGCTTTCATAGTATTATAATCTGTCGGTCCAGTCTCCCTTCTCTGTATCCGCTCCATCCATGTCTCCCATGACCACATCCTTCAACCATAGTCTCTGTCTTTCTCTACTTTGCTTTCCTGTCATCGGTGCTTCCTATACTCTTTTGAAAACATGTATTTTCTCTTCTCATAACATAACCAAGCCAACGGAGTCTTTCTTCCCTTGCCCTCTCACAAATACATATTACTTTAACAAATTTCCTTATCTTTGTTCCCCCTTAATTATTTTTTAAAACGTTTTGTTGCGGAATATAATTAAGGGAGACTTACAAACGAGAGCAGCTTACATAATTTCATTCACGGCGTGAAACCATTTTAAAAGCTTAATTTAGAACGCAGAAATGAAATCACACCATGGTTCTTTGCTTGCATAATGATATGTTACCAAGCCATTTCAACATTCTCATCTCGGTGTTTCCCAGCATTTTCTTCTCTGCTCTACTTAACGTATCCACAACTAAGCCTAACTGCAATGCTGGACCGATCATACTCTTTGTAGGTCTTTGTCTTCAGCTTGGGTCCCATTCTCTTTTCAGAACGACCCCACTAAATTACTTTCATTTTTCTACACTCTGGTTACTCTAGCTCTGATTTCCTCTCTACAACCTTCGTCGTCCATTGCTGTGCTGTCGGGAATGGATTGGTTCCTTTATTTTTCTTGCTGTACTATTTATTTCCCAGTCAATTGTGTGATGTTTTGCCCAGCAGTGCTCTTTTGCTTGAGACCATAACCTCTGTTGACCTTGAGGCCTTTCTTTTTGAGTGCCATTTGCCATTCTTGAGGTCTTTGTTGGAATGGGTCAACCGTGTTTTTTTCAGGCATGAAACGAACTGCATGTCATTGACTTTAATTGTCTCCCTCGACCTCTTGTCGATTACCCTCTCATTTATTTTCATAATGTACTCTAACAGCTAAATAGCTCTGTAATTGCCAAATTCGACAACAATATCTTTGTTCTGGAGAACTGGAATGACCAAACTGTTTTTCTAGTCGGTTGTGATGGCTTTTTCTTTCCAGATTTTCTTGAGGAGCTTCGTCAGCCAAACAATCCCTTCCTCACCTAGGAAACTGAAAATTTCGATTGTGATATATGCTGGGCCTGCCGTCTGGTATATCAACTTGTACGTTCTTTCAAATGTGATGGATATCGGTAGGAAATCTCAATTTAAATGTTATTACTGGATATTTTCCCACGTGATAGGTTTACGAATACAACAAAGTATGCTTACAAATGAGAGAGAAGAAAGAGAATAGCTGCAGCCCAGGCAAATATAATAATCTTGTTTTAATTAACAGCGCATTAGATAGTTCTCACCTTATACACGTACCATATATAAAGAACCGGAGTTGAATTTGACTGGGTTAAAATTTTTGCAACATATATATATATATATATGCAATGCTCACTGCGCACGCGTGGTTTGAGCACTCTGACAGGATCCCACAATAACTCTTCAAACCGTGTTTGCTCCGGCAACATGGCCAGAGAGTTATGTCTCAGAAGCTCTGTGCTGCACTGATGAGCCCACAAAGGACGAAACGGTACTGTCTCCAGATTGAGTATATATATATATATATATATAAATATATATATATATATACACATATATATATACATATATATATACACATATATATACACATATATATACACATATATATATACACATATATATATATATATGCATATATATACACATATATATATATATAACTAGTAGTAACTGCTAAATTTGTCTAGTTATTTTGTATGCTTTACTGGATTTATAAACGCTCTGGAAACATTGAGCACTCTCAGTGAACATTAGTATACTTTACTAATATTACTATATATATATATATAAGTTGACCAATTTAGAGATGCTAAAAATACTTATGCACGAATAAAAAGAGGCTTAAGAATTACCTAGTATGATCCTTACATTTTTGTCTAAATATCTCTTTTTTTCTTTTTATACTTGANTATATACACATATATATATATATATGCATATATATACACATATATATATATATAACTAGTAGTAACTGCTAAATTTGTCTAGTTATTTTGTATGCTTTACTGGATTTATAAACGCTCTGGAAACATTGAGCACTCTCAGTGAACATTAGTATACTTTACTAATATTACTATATATATATATATAAGTTGACCAATTTAGAGATGCTAAAAATACTTATGCACGAATAAAAAGAGGCTTAAGAATTACCTAGTATGATCCTTACATTTTTGTCTAAATATCTCTTTTTTTCTTTTTATAATTGACAGAGTTAAGGTATAAAAACGTAACAAATAAATGTACAAATTATTTTGTCATGATAGTCTATGCAATCATGGATAATAAAAATGTAACCTGTATGAACGATAGTAAGTTATATCTTCCGACCAGAAAAAATGGCAGACCAAGGCTTTTTAGAAACAAAGTTTGAAGCTTTTACTACTAATGGCAATCTGATTGGCATTTTTATTGAGAATCAAAACGTTCCTTGCGTCAAAGAGAAAAAAGAACATAAGAAAGCTGTTAAAAAAGGTAACACCAAAAGCCATGAAATAGACGAGCACTGCTGGACAAGAGATCACACATTTGACTGGGAAATAAATAGTACAGCAAGAAAAATAAAGGAAACCATCCATTCCCTACAATGTTTATTCTTGAACAAACAATGATAATTCTTGAACAAACTATGTTTGTTCAAGAATAATCATGTTAACTCGATTACAAGGAAACCAAGAGGTAACGAGTTTAATGTTCTAAACATATATATTTTCATGATGATCGCTACAAATTAAATGACCATTAGCAATTAAACAGCATGACATTTTGAGCAACTAATTTGGGAAGTTTTGGTACAAAACTAGTCTATTTCGCACAAAAATTACCACGAACAAAAATATTACTTTCCCACATTTTTTCTGGAGGATATCAGTCAATGGGCTGAACTCACATTTGAACAAGAACGACGTTGGAATTAGGAGAAGCTTTGCTCATGTTATAGAACCCAACTTCTCATATTTTGAATCGAGCTTGGAATCTGACCACATCAGTTGCCCTTTTTAATAGTGAGTTAGTTTTACATGATCATCGTTATAAAGACCATCATCTCTTCAATAAGCTCACTACCCATCGTCGTACATTCAACTTTCTCGAAATCGAACAGAAATGGTTTCGCAATCCACTCCTGAAATGAGATTGGCTTCAATTCTGAAAATTTGTGGTTCATGTTATCAAACATAGCGGCAAAATGGAAGATATGGTTTGAAGAGAATCATCAGATACTTTATGTTGGCTCAAATTTATGATTTGCAATAGACTACACTGCTCCATTTAAGACTTCCAAAATGATAGTCATTTTATTGATGAACCCACAGATCTTCGTTTTACACACCATGAGAATCTTTTTCACTTCCCAAATATCTGAATGCAACAAGCTCAGTTTACTAAGAATGTTGGCAAGATAGCTTATCAGACCCTTAAAGTCGGTACATTTCAAAAATTCAAACGTTGGATGCTGAGAATCAAATTCCCACAATTCATCATAAAGAGCGACAAACCTCTCCAAACATTTTCCTTTTCACAAGCATCACATTTGCGTACAGAGTAGTAGTCTAATGTAGTCCTCGTTTATATCGCTTCTCGGCCTTTTGGCTAAGATCAAGTGTAGTATCTGTTCTTATCAGCTTGATATCTGATATGCTGGCCATTGGTCAGCCTTCTTATCAACCTTATTTTTAGGGCTAGGCAGTCGGAAAGAGGTTCACCTCCCCACTGCCAAGGGNGATTGGCATTTTTATTGAGAATCAAAACGTTCCTTGCGTCAAAGAGAAAAAAGAACATAAGAAAGCTGTTAAAAAAGGTAACACCAAAAGCCATGAAATAGACGAGCACTGCTGGACAAGAGATCACACATTTGACTGGGAAATAAATAGTACAGCAAGAAAAATAAAGGAAACCATCCATTCCCTACAATGTTTATTCTTGAACAAACAATGATAATTCTTGAACAAACTATGTTTGTTCAAGAATAATCATGTTAACTCGATTACAAGGAAACCAAGAGGTAACGAGTTTAATGTTCTAAACATATATATTTTCATGATGATCGCTACAAATTAAATGACCATTAGCAATTAAACAGCATGACATTTTGAGCAACTAATTTGGGAAGTTTTGGTACAAAACTAGTCTATTTCGCACAAAAATTACCACGAACAAAAATATTACTTTCCCACATTTTTTCTGGAGGATATCAGTCAATGGGCTGAACTCACATTTGAACAAGAACGACGTTGGAATTAGGAGAAGCTTTGCTCATGTTATAGAACCCAACTTCTCATATTTTGAATCGAGCTTGGAATCTGACCACATCAGTTGCCCTTTTTAATAGTGAGTTAGTTTTACATGATCATCGTTATAAAGACCATCATCTCTTCAATAAGCTCACTACCCATCGTCGTACATTCAACTTTCTCGAAATCGAACAGAAATGGTTTCGCAATCCACTCCTGAAATGAGATTGGCTTCAATTCTGAAAATTTGTGGTTCATGTTATCAAACATAGCGGCAAAATGGAAGATATGGTTTGAAGAGAATCATCAGATACTTTATGTTGGCTCAAATTTATGATTTGCAATAGACTACACTGCTCCATTTAAGACTTCCAAAATGATAGTCATTTTATTGATGAACCCACAGATCTTCGTTTTACACACCATGAGAATCTTTTTCACTTCCCAAATATCTGAATGCAACAAGCTCAGTTTACTAAGAATGTTGGCAAGATAGCTTATCAGACCCTTAAAGTCGGTACATTTCAAAAATTCAAACGTTGGATGCTGAGAATCAAATTCCCACAATTCATCATAAAGAGCGACAAACCTCTCCAAACATTTTCCTTTTCACAAGCATCACATTTGCGTACAGAGTAGTAGTCTAATGTAGTCCTCGTTTATATCGCTTCTCGGCCTTTTGGCTAAGATCAAGTGTAGAGCTCTGGTCTCTCCTTGGTCGGGTCTACAGCTATAGGGCCCAACCACACAGGACCGGTCGTCTTGAGGTGCTTGAGCTTTGGCTGATGACCAACCCAGAAGGAAGGACCTTCCTACGGAGGGTCCTGGAGGGGCGATCCGTATGTCTTGCATTTTATGGTGTCTTGCACGCTTTCTGTCCCTCTTTTTCTTGATCTGCTCCTTCCGTTCGGGTCTTTCATAGATGGATATCTGTGAAAGACAAAATGGGCCCACTGTTTACCAGGGGTTCCATCAATGAAAGACCCAGTCCTCGTTTATATCCTAACAAAAGGTTTTGAACGACCCTCCGTTTTTGAATGACCTTTATATTGTCCTACTTTATCTGATTTAGTTAGCGAGTGAGGAACTGTGTTGTAGAATTCCTTCCGATATATTGCACAGTGAACGGTCAACATATCCAAATTATCCTCCTTCAAAAGTTTCAATACTCCAATAGGACGACCCATCATTGTGGAGGCACCATCTGCAACAATAGACACAATGTTTGAGATAGGAATATTAATTCATTCAGGTATTTTGACTGAGTTATATATATTCTGTGCGGTGTTAGTTGTGCTCATTGTTTGATAGAGTAACATCTCTTCCACTAAATTGAGAATTCAGTTCAAACCTGGTTAAAGCCAGTAGGAAACATTCTCGGACGGCCGTTTCATCGAGGGCAAGATAGAAGTTCCTCTTCTGGAGGATGGCTATCAGTTGCCACTCCAGATCACCGGCGAGTTGGTCAATACATCAGATGGGCTGTACTGTTACTGACGGCTACAAATTATAGCTATCGGTCAGCTTGTTTATCCTCTGACTGTCTCATACAAAGAAAAACCTCCATTGCAGGCTTCAGCACTTCCTCACCACCGGTTTATGGTCGGCCAGCCTTTGCAAGTAGGAAGCTTAGTTCATATCTAGCTTGTAATCCACGCTTTATCATATTGGCATTAGTTTTGGCTGTTCATGCTTCAAAGCCTTCTCTTTCAGACGTTAAAAGTATTCCAGGGATTCCTTCTAGTGCTCGGAATAAACTTTATTGATTTGTTCTTCGAGTTTCATAGCACGCATAAAATCATTACAAAATGGTCTGCAGCGCAACAAATATTAAGGTGTTGTAGGGTTACTTGGATCAGGAATGAAACCGTATTTGGGATGCTCAACAGACTATTGTCACACTTTTCTCCTGTTGTTTGCCACAAATGGCTCAGATGCCTTTCATTATAGTATTTGAACAAAATTTCATAAAGTCAGAAAATGGAATGTCAAGAGCCTAAATTCCTATTAACATTCGATCTCGAGTACTAAGTAACTTAATATTGGTTTGGGGCAGTTTTTAAATCACCCTTGAGGATATTGTCATAATTAACCACTTTTAAACCTCTCTTGATAATGGTGTCATAATTAACTCAAATCTGCTTAAGTTGCTCCAATTGATTATATTGTTTACCAAGCTTATTTACAAACCTCGTGCTCCAACTCTCCTTTAAATCGCTTGCCAAATTCAGCTTACTCCACTTTCATACATCTCATACACTTGTCAGTAATCGAAGATAAATTTAGCTAGCATGTCCTCATAAATTAGTACCGCATCAATGCATTTTCATCTCCAATATGGAAAGGCAATGGTGACATAACGATTTTCCCGCTGAAAGAAATTTGGTACCAGTTTGTCTGCAGAAGCGAGAATCAACTTTAGAAATTTTTCAGAAGGTCTGATACCCCAAAATTCCGTCCAGGGATAAATTCAATCCTTTCCATTTTCTCCTCCAGGCCCTAATCCCAACTGGAGCTTTCAAATTCTCCTTTGGATGTCCAAGTGTATGCGCTTGAGAATCACTGATCTACTTGAAAGGTCCGAAAGAAATGACTCATAAATGTCAATTTACTCTTCCTGAAACGATGCATTAGCTTGCTTTATCTCTGATCTTTGAACTATGGAGATGTCTGTGTGTTTCGACATCAATGCTAATTGAAGAAACTTTCTAGGAAACCACATTGTGTTTGTCAAGATGGATAGTTTCGAGTATTTGCTCCAAAGCCTTTGTTTCTCTAGATGAAAAAGTTCTGATTTTTCTATAACTCCAGTACTCTTTTGGCAGCCTTCCAGGCCAGCTGGTTGTTGGTAAGTAAGCTTTTTATACATTTAAATACCTTTTTTATGTATTCCATTTGCAGCATAATTTCAACCTAAAATTTCCTGTCCGCCGTTGCCATTGAGTCAAGGTACCAAAATATGCTTTCGGACACCGTTTGAACAAATTCTTTAGTTTGATTGTTATGGAGTTCGTGATGTAATTTATTACTTGAGAATTTTTATTAGCTTGTGCAAAATGAACAGAGACAAGCTAACTTTTATTTTGCTTAAAATTTTAGTTTTGCATAAAAATTAACATTTCCAAATCTGTGGGAAAAATATGCTCCGTCTGGCACCATGGGTTGTAACTCATCAGCCAAACATAATAAGCTGCTTTGAAACTATTGTATTGTTTAGTCAGACTTTTGAGCTTGTGTAGCATAAATGCCATTTATTTTTATCAATACCTCACACTCGCAATGTTGCATGATAGCAAATTAATTATATTTCCTATCCTCTCAATCCCATGTAGTAACTGCATCTATAAAACATTTATTTGAATTAAGAAGTAATTTCTTGTCTCCTGCTGGTTTTTCGTTTGCTGAATAGTCACATCCTGAATAGCCCTTCAAAAATTAGCCGTTGTCACAATTTTTAGTTCAGAATAAATTTTTTACAGTGTAAACGTACGCCCGAAGCTTGTATTCTGTAATTTCTGAAGACACATAGTGAAACAATGAGTGCTAAACTATCTTGTTTTACTAAGGAGGGTGTGGCCGTAATTCTACAGAGTTTGCCTTTGGGTGATACAAGTGAAGTGGAGTTGTCTTCTTCTGACTCTGAAAATGAAGATTTTGTTGTGCAAGACAGAATTGAATTGAGGAATCTAAAATGGCCAGAGATGACTCTGTTTCAGAATATCTGACCTCTTCAAAACATTATGAAGACTTGTTTGAAGAGTTTTTAACGGATGAGAGTGAAAATACCCCAGCCTCAGGGTGTGGTGTATGCGTGCCAAATACTCATGGGAAACCGTCTGATTTGAATCAAAACAGAAGATAGAGAAAGACAGAGAAAAGAAAGTTTACACAAAACTTTGATCAGCCTCAAGGTAGCTTTGTAGTTTACCAGGCAATACTGTTAAACTAAAAAAACTACGTACATTGATAGATAGTTTGAACAATAACTATGTGAAATTGTACAGTATACCTAGACAAGTGAGTATTGTCCAGAGTATGATACTCTTCAAGGGCAGAAGTTCTCTAAAACAATATACCCCATGAAACCAATCCAGCGGGGTTATGAACTTTGGTAGATGACAAAAATGGATGGCTATTTCTGCAAAAAGTGTACCAAGGTAAAAACAAAAGAGGGTGTTTTGATACCATTGTTACGAGATCAAGTAGTATATCGATTGACCAGTATATTGCAAGTAAAGTATCATTAAGCTTAGGTGGATGATTTTTTTACGATTTTTCCCTCTCACTGACTATTTGTGGTCTATAAAGTTCTTTGTTGTGGCACTCTACTTAAAACTAAAATCACCTCCTCAAAAATTTTAAAATAACAGAGATTTTCTCAAAAGAGAATTTGGTCATCGGATGTCAAAGGACGAGATCATTGTGTACACGTGGCAGGACAATAAAGGTGTTCACGTGATCTCAAATTTTCATGGGATGGAATGCACAATTGTAAAGCGAAAAAATAATGGTAGTAGTCAACATTCAGTCACATTTACAGAAATTGCCAGTGACTTTACTTAATATATGGGGGGGGGGGTGAATAAAGCAGGCATGTCTTGCTCTCCCTAAGGAATCTCGAGTATATCCAAAAATTGCTGCTGTTTGCACTGATGGACAGATAAGGCTGTGATGTGTTTATAGCGTAGAAGAAACGGGTAGATACACATTGCACTTTGTTGAAGTTTAGACGATCAGTAACACACTCCATCATAACTCTAGCTTGGCCACCAACAATTGGGAGATCATCCTGTTTACCAGCTCTTCAGGTCCCATGGAAAAAGACGTCGTCAAAGTAATTTTTGTGCCCCTGGCTCGATTCGAAAAGAAAAACTGGGGAATACACTGGGTTGTGTATAACTCCAAAAGTGGCAGATGTGAAATTACCTCCAAGAACAATATGGAATCCAGACTATTTTTTATGTGTTATACCTGTAATGTGCATCTGTGCACCAATGACAAAAGAAACTATTTCTCAGAGTACCATCAATAGAGCGTGTAATTAAAGCTATTATTGTCAGTAACTCTATTTTAGGTACTTAGGTATTTTAGGTAAATTCCTTTAATTTCATGAGCTTTTAATTAAGATTTGTGAAATAACCTGTAAATATATCACTTTATTTTGATATAAAAAATATCATATGTTCGATCTGTTATGCCTGACGAGAGTTATACAAAAGTCCCACAACAATTTCCATGGAAACACAAGATGCGAGCCGAAAATAATTGTTTTTACAAAGAAGGGCAACTAATTATTAAGTTTTAATTAATTTTTAAGAATATTTATTAGTAGACATATCTGGGACCACAATAGACCACAATTTATAAATTTTCTTGAAAAGAATGAAAAGAATTCGTTTCCAAGTTAGGGGATTATATTTAAAAATCAAGAAAAGGTTAGTTAAAAGAGAAAATCGTATTTCTTTCCGTTCGGATCGTATCCGATGTGCAGCAGAAGCCAATGTAGAAAGTGATTTCTAACTAGTACAGTTTTAAAGATAATTTTTTATCCCCAAATGAATAATCTCAATTTTTCATTCATACACAATTCAGTACATATTAATGTGGTTAAATTATAATGTGGTTTATGAGAAGCAAAAAACAGCTTTCATTTAGATCAATTCAAAAAATCAACTTTAAACGAAGGTTGTTTATAATGATCATTCACCCAAGGGTACGGCAGCCTAAAAACATATCTAGAATAAAACATGATTGTGGTGTTTTAAATGTGTTTTTAAGAAACAATTGGGAATAAAGAGTCATTTAGCATGTCATATAATCGTTTGTTTATAGAATTTTGAGAATTTTAGTTGTTTGACAGTTATATGCTCCACTTTAAAAGCAAAGTATTAAAACTATTATCCTTTCCTATGATGAAGATCGATCAGAGTAAAATCATCTACACACTCCCCCGCAATCGCCTTCGTGTTAATTGCCGCAAATGTTTGTTAAGTCATTAATGGATTAATTTGAAAGCTACATTAAAGATATGTTTAACTTTTTCCTATCTTGCGAATTGTGCATTGTATTTGTTATTTTTATTGTTGAACTTGTTACTTGGTGAAAAGGTGGAAAATGAGCAGCTGTGTTAGGAAAATAAATATTCATCAAACGTAAACCAAAAGCAGGTTATCTAGGTCATTATCACCTTAAACAAAAGTATCACCAGCAATGTTTAAAGGAATGAATAATACTTATTTTAAGGATACTAGTATTTAATCACTTATCCAAAAGAAGGTTTTATAAATAGTTAACATATTCCTAAAGTTTGTAAAAAGACTTACTGCTAACAAGAAGATATTGCCTGTAAATCCTAAGTGTAATTCAGCTGCTGAATGAAACTTTTAAATGGCTATAAAACTGAAGAACTAACAAAGAATGGGCATATATTCGGTTCAGAATATCTTTCTTATTGGACTTTCTACCCGATCTGATAACAAAAATTAACTAGACGTTTCAAAGCGCTTGTAATACCAACATTTCCCTTGTCTAGTCTGATAAAAAATGAAGCCTATAGAAGACACTGCACCAGAAAATACATACAACGGTTGCCGTAGTGGTGACATAGGTCATTCTGGAAGAGCTGCTAATACCATGTACAGCGAAAGAGATATTTGTTTAACATTCAACCGTGAGAGTCAGACGATACATTTAATCAAAAAAAATTTATAATAATTTTAGGTGCCAGTTGTTAACTTCTATTGTTTGCTGATTTTAATTATTTTCCTTTTTCATAATTTTTAGTCAAGTACTTACTACCAGTTCATTGTAAATAGCACAGATTTTATAAATGAGTTTCATTTAAAAAGAAGGGTTCTCAACATTTTCCGTGGATCTAAAGGGTGTGGTTACTAAAAGATTTCGGCGGAACTCCAAAATTTTAGGGATCTGTCACCGGCAGTACTTACGCAGGCCTATATTCTACCAAAGTTTGGACATAGCTGACCGTTCCACACGCAAAAATCTATGTTCGATCCCATACCTCAGTTACAATGGTATAAGGGTTGATTCAGCAGCAAAAGTGGTCTGCGAATTGGTTTCTCAAGATATTGTAATGATATTTTGTATGCTGGTAGGTATCGAGTGAACCAGCAGGACACTACCCTCATGCTAATATCGCACATACGTACGAAGAAAAATGGAAAAATATTAGTAGGAGGGTTGTCTATTCCTAGCTAGCAAAAGAATCAACAGCGGCAGTAGTAGTAGTAGTAGTAGTAGTAGTAGTAGTAGTAGTAGTAGTAGTAGTAGTAGTAGTAGTAATGGCAGAATTAGCAGTATTGGTAGAAGCAGAAGGAATAGTTTATCTTTAAAAAGTCAAGCGTAATCTACCATCAGCATTTGTGATATTTAGTCAGATCATTAGGATGATTAATACCACATTAAAATACAAATTCGAATTCATAATAATCTTTTCTACTGACGTTTCTGCTCATAGTAATGTATCTTAATCTTATTTTCTTTTGCTTTTTTCTTTCTTTCATTTTCTTCCCTCCCTTTATTTAATCTTGTTCACCTCTGGCAAGATCGCAAATTATCACTTAGCTTTGTCAAACGGTAAGAGNGTAGTAGTAGTAATGGCAGAATTAGCAGTATTGGTAGAAGCAGAAGGAATAGTTTATCTTTAAAAAGTCAAGCGTAATCTACCATCAGCATTTGTGATATTTAGTCAGATCATTAGGATGATTAATACCACATTAAAATACAAATTCGAATTCATAATAATCTTTTCTACTGACGTTTCTGCTCATAGTAATGTATCTTAATCTTATTTTCTTTTGCTTTTTTCTTTCTTTCATTTTCTTCCCTCCCTTTATTTAATCTTGTTCACCTCTGGCAAGATCGCAAATTATCACTTAGCTTTGTCAAACGGTAAGAGAGTAAAGGAAAACGGGAATAAAAAGAACAAAAGAAGATGATAATCAACGGAGGAGTTTAAAAGAGAGGAGATCAAGCTTATCTGGAAATCTAGAAGATGGGGGAGGAGGAGAAGATAGTAAAAAATTAAGTTTTTTGCAAACTGGTTTTAAGAAAGTATTTAGATGCCTCCTTGTAGCAAGACGTGTAGACCGCTTGATAACTTTTAAGGAACCAACAAGAAAGAAAACTCGTTAAAAAAGTTCCCATCAAAGTAAAATAAAAATGAGGAATCAGATAGAGAAACAGAGAGAGAGAGCTAGGGGTAGAAAGAGAGAGAAAGAAAGAGAAGATATATATATATATATATATATATATATATATATAGAGAGAGAGAGAGAGAGAGAGAGAGAGAGAGAGAGAGAGGACGAGAAAAGCTCCAGCCTAAAGATAACAAACGTACCATATGAAAACCTCAAAAATGTTTTATTGACATGTAGAATGACTTGATGGCAAAGATATAAGCGAGAAACCTACTTTCGCAGCTAAAGACCTGGTAATCGCTTTATCGTAATGGGTTCAGGAAAAATCATTAGGAAAGCTAAATTCAAGAAGTTTGAAAGATTGATTTTAGGAGAGAGAAGAACCAAAGACGGAAAAAAGGAATCCGGTTGTTTATCGACAGTGAGAAGTTAAGTCTTGTAACATTAAAAGTAACAAGCTGATAAAAAATGACATTAGTCCCAAGATAGAGCCTGCAAAACATGAAAATTTGTAGAAAAGATACAAAGAGATTTGCCAACAATGACAATTTTGATATTGCCATTGTTCAGGAAACGTGCTATATTTCTAGCCTTCTCCATGAGTTCAGATCATGGAGAAGGCTAGAATGCTATATTTTATCTAACACCCAAGGATATTAAGGGTTATGGCACTTGTCTCATCTAGACGGTCGGATGCAGGATAGAACCTCTCAATGACAACAATGAGCAGGTCTATTGTGGATCGAGCGTTACGGAGTCCATATTGCTTAATAGAAAGAAGATTGGACTTCTGGCGTTAAACANATGAGTTCAGATCATGGAGAAGGCTAGAATGATATATTTTATCTAACACCCAAGGATATTAAGGGTTATGGCACTTGTCTCATCTAGACGGTCGGATGCAGGATAGAACCTCTCAATGACAACAATGAGCAGGTCTATTGTGGATCGAGCGTTACGGAGTCCATATTGCTTAATAGAAAGAAGATTGGACTTCTGGCGTTAAACATTGAACTCTCTAATCAGTACCTCAAACACCTTATTACCTGAATGCTTAAAGGTAGATGGCAACCGGGATGAGATGGAGGACTTTGACATAGAGTACTCGACATTGCAAGTCTTTTTGTTTTCTTTGGTATTAGAAAAATAGTAAACAACACAATCTACTGTATTTTGCTTTTATATATATATATTTATTTTTTATTTTTCTGCCTGAAAGCTGGAAAATTAACTGAGCTTTCTAGGCGCCTTTTTGAGAAAGTATGGTATAAAAAGGAAAATGTCAGATTAGCATTTCCCCACATTTAAAAGGTTTTAAATTAGTATTATCTTGGGCCATTTTAAAATCATGTTGACCTTTCCAAGAAAGGTTTACAAAATAAGCTTCAATTGTTCAATATCTATAACAGCTTGCCCATGTTGATACCACTCTATTATTTAAATCCAAGTCTGCTTTTGAAGTAATTAGCTCCACTGTTGTATATTTAACACGGTAGATTGCTTCCTGAGTGCAAACCAGAAGATTAACTGTATTGAAATGTTTTAGTAATCAGTTAAAATATTATAGTAATCAGTCAAACCCGCTGACGTCAAAGTAAGATTAATACCTGTTATGATCTGTATACGGTATCCTTCCAGAATACTCCCTAATGTCTTAGCGTCAGTGACAACTTGTATAACGTAAAACAGGTGGACTAATTAGTTACTGACTTTAAAAATATTTTTGTGTGATGTTATATTCAAAACTGGTCAAACCACATCCAAAAGGCATGGCCCAAAGGGAGATTGTGTTAGATTATTTTGTAATTACTGGAGCACGTTTACGTCAAAGAAATGCTGATAACTATTTATCGGCAAAATATTGATTAACTGGTGATTTGAGTTTTCAAAGGTACTTGTAATACTACAAATATTACGTAGTTTATTTGATTTCATATAATATCTATAGTGCCGGTAGTCTGTTAGAGATGACAGAGCTTTTTAAGAAAATGATGGCTGTTTTATATTTTTGAGTGCATTTACAGGCTTTAACAGAAAGCTTATTGGATGAAATAGTTCAAATGTCTGTTTCTCTATTGATGGAACTTCAATAGTAGTAAAATAGACTTAGTGTTACTTGGCTTTAAGGCTAATTCTTGTTTGGAATACAAAAGCCTTTGTGTCAAAAGACTACAAGAAAACCGAGATTACTAACATTAAGATTTATTGTATTTTGATTGGTTCCTTAACACCTGTGTACTGCAATATAAGATGCTTACAACGCCTTTTTAATCAATCAATTGTAGTTTATGAGCTTTTCGTACTATTTTACCTTTCACATAAACACCTGGTTCTTTGCTGATCCTTGATTCTTTGCTAATCCTTCATAACTTTCCTTTAATAATGATATTGACAGCATATTTTACTATTACTAATAATATTATACCAAACTTAACAGCTTTAAATAATACAATTACTAGTGTAATGAATCCTCATACAAGTATCTCTATTTTATAGGAGAAAACAGTATACTAACTATTTCTTTTTCAGTGCAAATCTATTCTTTTTTCCTCAACTTCAACCAAATAAGCCTGACAAGTTGTGAAAATCCAGCATATTCAATTTATTTCTAAATTTTCTTCTTGTTTGTGGAGTAGATGTAATACAAATTTTATATTATAAGATAGCTGGCCGTTTTGGATATGGTCTTCAGTGAATGTACTTATCTTGGTAGGTCTGGTTCTGCTTCTTTACACTATTCATGGTAAATGGTATCCTTTCTAGATTCTTTATTTTTGTTGATTCAGTCTTCCGTCCCCTTAATACACTGATCAAGTGCAACCTTATTGTTCTACTTTCTTCTCGCGAGATCAGATGAAAACTTTACTTCATATTTCTATGCATTTTTCTATAGTCATTAAAAAGTAAACAACACACACAATTTCTCCTAAATAGAACCTTTGTTTACATATTTATTACTTTTTTATTTTCTTTTTATCACCAACACATCACAATTTACCTTAAATAAAGCTCTTCTTTTAATCAACGCTACTTTGCAAATATTTTTTTAGATAACATTGACAGCTCATTTTCATTTGATTAACTTTTTTTCAAGCAGCAAATATTTGATGAAAATTTATAACAAGCTGAGAAAATTTCCCTCAGAAGGGTTTCAGTTTGTTTTTTAGTTTGGATGAAGAAAACAGAAGGTTTAAGTTTGATCAGATGGCATTGATTATTATTTTTTGCTTGCTTTGGTTGTGGCCCAGTTTTCTGCTCACTATTAATGGTTTGTTCCTTTTTCATATCAAAGCACTTAAGTATGAGACATACACAAGTGAAATTTTTATAAATACATATAATTCGAAGAAACAGAAAATCTAAAAGGTCAATATGTTTGTCAGTTCAGTAAAATTTAAAATGAGAGGTAAGTCTTTTAGTCTTACCACAGCGTTAATGTTACACAACTATCTTTTGCTACACTTGCTAATATTTTCCATACCTCAGATATTGTTGTTGAAAGCTAAAAACTGCTGTCTATGTGCTAGCCTTTAATTACTCTTTATTGAAAAAAAAGTATTACAACTAGTTCCTATTTTCCAATTCTTTCAGCATAAATTGCAAGTTTTCATTAATATTCGGCAGTGTAGGAAATACATTTCTTACTAAAATTACTTTGCCCACATAGTTGCTCAAAAATGAGCTGGACATGTGATTCAATACTCCATATACAACATAGATAAATGTATATATACATATATACATGTATACAAAAGGAAACAAGGGTTTCTTCTCTTATATTGCTGTGCTTTGTTAAATACTATACCTCGATTTACGGCTATACATGTCACCAAAACTTTCTAAAATCGGTTTTCTTCCTTTTATTGTCAAAGCTTTGTTATATCTGAGGTCAAACGGTGCTAGTAATATGGGGTCATTTCATGCAAAGCCAAAGTTTTCTTCTGAAATGTATGTTCCACGTGACGTAATGGTGATAACCATCTATCTATAATTTCCTCGAATATTCTTGTACATTTTCAAAAAACTGATACAGATGATAATCCTCTAATGTACTCATTCGCTTAAGAATGGAAAATACTTTGCGGTTTCTGAGTTTAAGAGGAAAGTTTCAATGCTGTATTTTCAACTATGACAGCAGTTTACTGGGTAGAAAAGTAAAGCTGTGTTTGTGAGAATGTGTCTTGTCAAATGCTACACACTCCTTCTTCATGGTTGAAATTAAATAAACTAGGCTACTTGATAAACCACCTATCTTATTTATTGTATTTATGTTACAGGCTTTTGTGTCTGTGTTTCCCTTTATGTGGTAAAGTGCTAAATACTCAATTATTTTTGCTATTTCCTGGGACAAATGGTTATTTCAGGATGATTCCAAAAGTTGAAACTAGTCTTATTTAAAACCTTTTCAATTTCTAATGGAATACATTAAACGAACAACTAAATATTCTCTTATATTTGCTACAAAGTGGCAGCTCCCATACATAAATGCATTTGTTGCGTTCAAGAAATCACTATTACAATACAGAGCATTTAAAATACTGCTCCTCTAAAAGAATTTATTGAGACAACAAAAGGACATATTTTGCTATCCACCTATCTCATACCTCAAAAACTGTCTTTATTTTATATGTGATACTGTTTTTTTTATTGGTTTATAGGTTTTAAACAAGTATATCAGGTCAGCGCCAATTTTTTATAGTAAAAACGATTATCAAACTGAAAAATTGATCCACCACACTAAAATGAATAAGGTTACTGCACATGATTGCTTAGAATGATGAAAAGTTAATGACACTTCAGCAGATGAAACTTCAAATTCAGCTTTTTCCAACAGGATGTCTTATTCTTCCAACACTGAAAGCCGTTGAAACATTTTTACAATATACAATTTACTCTTTAAGCTCAGCTTGGAGACATGCAATACAGAAATGTCTTCTGCTGTTCGGAGAGACAACTGCCAAAGAGATTGAGGCAAAGCAACAAAAGAGGAAAGCATGAAGTTAAGGAGACAGACCAGCGACAAGCTACACCTGCTCCTAGCGTGAACGGGACTGTTACTTTCGAATTGCCCTTTGCAGCCGCTCTAGCCGTTGTTTCAGAACAACTTCAGAGCACGACACTATAGTCTATTAAGACTGACAAATGTTCTATTGTTTTAAATTTCACAGCTCTACGTCTTTCTGTGTGGCGCACTCTATTTTGAGTAAGAAAAAAGGAAATCAATCAGCAAATATATGTTATGTATATTTGTGGGTTGTGACGATACCACTCTCAACAGTCTAAGGTACATCTTAATATAACTTAAAATTACCATATTACTTTCTGGGTTCAGTCTTTGCGATTTAATGGTTTGGTCGTTATTCCGGCACCAAGACTTCTTAATTCGTGTAATGTTTTAGAGACCTTTAAATACAATACTTCGTACACATAATTCCTGTTTTTTATATATTTTAATTGGTGTCACATTTCGTTCATCGCTTGCTATCCTGGCACTCAGGTCTTCTCTTGACAATTTAATCCGTAGGTGTTGGAGTAAGGTCCCATTCATCTCCTTTGACTGTATTCTCCAAATAGTTCGATAATACAGAATTTTATAAGGCAATAAGACTGTGACTTGACTTTTGTTGTACCTGTGAATAAAGAAGAGATCAGTTGTTGACTTGCTAGTCTAATTAAGGAGAGTATATGCTGTATAATGTGTCTTTCACTTGGGATTTAGATCTTCCTAATAAAGAGACTACAGCTGAGGAGATGCAACAGGTTCTGGTTTCTCCTTCAAGTAATAATAAATGTCTTTCTGGTTCGATGTCATTGCTTACCAGTCTTATCACTTTCCCTTCCCACCTTTTCCTCGGAAAAAACTCAGGATGCTTTCGTAAATTATTCTGGAAACATTTATGCTATTTAACACTTTGGATGTTTATTACTTAAAAAGCAGAAAATGTGAGGTTTTAGACCCTTTGCTAAAGATTGGTGGGTGTAAAAGTTTTTAAATGAACCTAGTATAATGAATTAAAATTGAAAAAAACCCCACAGATTTGCACTGTCATATTCATTTCCAGTGTAGTTTACGACACAAAAGATAATCTATTGGGTTAAATAAACATTTAATTGAAAAGTTCATTCCGTTTGCAATATATTAAGGAAAAAGAAAAGAACGATGTTTTTCAAATCTTTGTTTCCTATACTCTAGTTATTGTCTATATCCATAAGACAAAACTTCTGAATGCAATGTTTGTTCAAGGATCTTATAAGACACTTTTCTCGTTCCAATGGAAATAAAAAATATCAGATATTGTTCAAGAGGTTGCTATGAAACATGACAATAGCATTTATACAACACCAGATGTTATGAAGTGTGTAAGCAACCGCTCTAGAGAACTTTACTAAACGTGCGACCTTTATACTGAATAAAGAAATTTTACATCGTCAGAAACGCATCCTCATTTTTTTGTAGCAATACAAGATTATCATGATGAATAAAAGTGTTTCAATAAATACTAAGTAATGCTTTTAGTGATATTCGAAACAAAGCTGGCAATGTAACATTTATTTTCTAGTCCAGCAAAGCTTAGCATCTTGCTTCATTACATCTGTTTGTTATTGATCTGTTGTTAAACAGACGCTACAAATGGAAGCAAGCTTAGTACTTTTATTTTTTAACATTTGTTTCCATTGGTTTAAAAGGATACATTAGTTTCCTCTCAGATATATATATCGGTATATATATGTATATATGTATGTATATGTATATATATGTATATACATATGTATATATATGTATATACATATGTATATATATATGTATATAAGATATGATAAGTTGGAAAGAATCAAAAAACTACACAGTCCATTTCGACAAGCCTGTTTCGTGATTTTATTCACTCTTCAGGAAACATTTCCTGAAGAGTGAATAAAATCACGAAACAGGCTTGTCGAAATGGACTGTGTAGTTTTTTTATTCTTTCCAACTTATCATATCTTATATTACGCTCTGCATTTATGTATTGAGCACTTTAATACGGATAACCGAATCGAAAGCTTTATATATATGTATATATATATATATATATCAGAAGAAAAAAGTGGAGAAAAATTCAGTCTTAAGATATTTTTTTTCCTTTTCTCTCCAATAAAATCTTTTTGCAACTATTTAATAGCGTGTGAACAAACCTTGGTATCATTTATAATGCATTTGTATTCCAGACTAAATTAACTAATTAAAACCAAATATTTCCATTTGGTTTTTAGTTTTCGATCCTAATCGGTGGAGTTAAAAGGAGGAACAATACTTAGTTTAAATATATACCCTTTTACGTTGGTTATAGTAATTTCAAGCCTTGTAATGGCTTCAATGTACTGTCTCCATCCCCTGCAATTTCTTGCAGGAACATCAGTACAATCGTTTTACAATTAAAGTTACTGGACTTTTTGTTTTCTTTATATAAAACAGCGATTTTTACAAAGCTGCATGAAAATTAACAAAGAATTTGTGTTGTTTTGCTGATCTTGAACAACTTTTCCATAGTTAAATGATAAGTTTTATAGTATCATGGACGTAATGTTTACTCTGAGCTTTTTTCTAAAGAAATCTCTCTCATCATCAGACCTCTTTGCCACTGTTTACTATTTTTCATACTTGCATGGTTCCTATTTAACCTTCTATAAAATTCAGTACAAGGTTATATTTATATATCTATACATAGATAATATTCAGTCATAATACTATATTCTGTAGTATAATATAATATTCTGCTGATGCCCATTAAATAGCCTGATAAAAATTCTTTAGCTCATACGCCTCAGATTTTTCAGAAATCATAAACACAGCAACTTGCTTAGTGGAGTTAACTGAAATAATTTAATGGAACTACAGCATACTTCGTATTTAAATACTTTCTCTTGGCATGATTCTGAATAAATTAATTATTTTTTACTTTGGAAAGTAGATAACCGATGCACCCTCAATCTACCTCTGCTTATCACCCTCTTGGTGATAAAGGTGGTAGGTCTGAATTCTTTTTTTCTGTTTTTTTTCTAAATGGCACTGGTGTTTCTTTGCTAGAGTTAGCTTCATAAACTGCTAAGAATTAGCACCTTGTCATAATGAATTCATGGTTAACGGCAAATATTATTTATTGGCTTAATCAACTTAAAGCCTGTAAGTCTAGATGCGGTCTTGAAAGAGTGTGCTTCTTAGCTATCTTCCTTGTTATTCAAACCTCTTTAATTTTGTCTTTCTTTTTTCCTATTTTCCTGGAAATTTTTTAATATTGTCCATGTCTTACAAAAATCAAGGTAATCCATCTGATTTTGGTAAATATTGGCCTGTCAGTCTTGTTTCTGCTATTAGCAAGGTCTTTGAAGAAAGTGCCAACGATGCACAAGTGTAATTCTTGCAGAACCTAGGTCATTTTGTGGATTTTTGGTACTAGCATAAAAAATCTTGCTATATACATTTTTTATATGTTACTAGGCAAAGTAAATGTTTATGAAGTCTATAGAAGAAGGTGCTGTAAATCTGGATATTTTTGTAGGGGTAAGATGTGGATGTTCCCTTGCTTCATAAGCTTTCTGATTATGGGGTTTGTGGAAGGGTCTTTGGTACCATTCATCCCCTTATGTCAGATCGCAAGGTGCATGCCACACCGGAAGGAATGGGTATTTCATTAGTGATGGCGTTCCTAAAAGTTGTATTTTTTGTCTAACTCTCTTTCCTTTTTAATATAAAAGATATTCAAGGTAACTTACTTCAATTCATCAACCCCGATTACCATGAAATTACTCTGGCATCGTCCACAAAGCAACTAAGGAGAAACTGTTGTCGTTCACTAGAAATCTGAGTTTTTATCTCCCTCTAATATTTATGAAAAATTAGACTGATGTTAACTTTGGTGAGGTTACCTCTCATCTTAAGAAATGCTCATCAATAACACTGCTTCGATTTTTATTTTCTTCAGATCTTTCTTATAATATTTCTATTCGTTCTGTTGGAAAGTCTGCTTTTAAAAAGGTTGGTTATTGGAATCGAACAAGAGAATGCTTTACACCTGAGGCCATTTTATATCTCTAACCCTACCATCCATCCTTACAAAATGCACTGTTGCCACATAATGAAAGTGGCTTCCTCATCACATCTTGATGTTCTTGATCAAGTTTAGAGACACTTTTATAACTCGGTAAGTCCAAATCGTGATGTTACTTTTCAGTCTTTCTCACTCACGAAACGTGGCTAGTATCTTTAATAAGAATGAGCACGAAAGGTTTGCTAAGGTGCTTTCCTACTCAGTACCAGATCAGTTTCTTGCATCTCGTGTTATTCATTTCTCTCAATTTCTTGTCGTTTGGCTTAGTAATAAACCTTGCTATATACATAGTTTTTCCTCAGGAGGGAAGACTAAGGATATCCTTGGCTTTTGATTTCTTTCGTCCATCAGACGATTTGAATGCGTTTTAGTCTAAGGTCAACTCCTATTTCTTGGCTTAACTATTTTCTTTCTGCTTTCACAATTCCACGCAAGTAGTTGTTGTATGTCTTGTATGGCTCTCAATCAATAAAATCATCAGGAACAGTTAAGCTTTTCCAGTTAGTTTTGACAAATTGTTAAAATCCTTTCTCTTAATCTTAAGCCACGATTCGCCCTTCCTTTTTCCTTTATTAAAACATGGACCACCTGGTTTGGAATAAAAAACTTTGTTCTCTGTGAGGATTTGTTCTATATCAGTAGATTTATATGGATTGTCCAGCGGTCAAGAGAAAGAGTGAGCAAATCAAACAAACGGTTAACTTGCTAAGATGTTCATAGTTATAACAAATCTCTAATAGCTTAACTGGTAGAGGTGATAGCCATTACAATTTTGGTAAAGGAAGTCACCTGAAGTATTGAGGTTCTTGTTGTTCGTTACCAATTGTGAATTGCTCCTGGTACTAGAAAATAAATAGATTATTTGTCCTTTGGGATCAAAAGAAAATATTGGTTTCTATAAAGTGATTATACGTACTTGTCAATGAAAACGAGATCTACCTTCGATTTTCGCATAGTGGCCTTTTATAACAGGAAGCGCTATTTTTTTTTTTGGGGCAGAGTATTGTAGTTTTGAAAGAGTACACTGGCGAGAATGCTAAGAAATCCATTTATGTAATCATTAGGGATCAAATTTTTTAAACAGATTTCATATTTTTACCACCGATATCTACAATTACTAAAAAATTTAGAACGGATAATATGTAAAAATATAACATTGTATTTTCGCGTCGTTCAAAATTTTAAATATTGCAAAGAAAACCAATTCAACTTGTGTTGTTTAGAGACATTTTCTCTATAGTATCCGAGAGCTATTTAAAAAAGAAAACAGTTTCATAAAACAACGGGAAATATAGAAATTAATAAATCAACCAAAGTGTAACTGCTCAAAAGGATGGAAGAATATTTCTATGCCTTATTTTCAATTATTGCTAAGCCCTTCGCACAGGAAGCTACTGCAGTAACTTCAAAATGAAGTCGAACCAAATGAAGAGATAACCAAATTAAAGCCGCAGGATTTTTTTAACAATACATAACCTTCTCTCACCAAACTATTTATGTATGTATGTATACATATATATACATGTATACATATATGTATACAGCTGAAGATTGTGAAAGACATGAAACTCTGAGTACTGTAAAGTTAGAGTTTTTCTTACTCGTACATCTGATTATATTTATATATATACATATATATACATATATATTATATACTGTCTCACTGAAAAAATGTTCATTACAACATACACCATCAAGAAACAACTTCTCAACCAAAGATCAGAAGTTATTTTAAAATGCCGACACGAAAACAAATTCCTCCTTCGCAACTTCATACCTAATGACTGATCGCATGGGACCTCCTTTCTTGAACAAACAGCGAAACACCTATTTAATCAATTTGAAAGTAAATAATTATTTAGTAATTTTAAACCATATCCACATGAGACTTCCTTTCTTTCTTCCTTCCTTTCTTGCTTTCTCACGATATTAAGGCATTGTAATACGTTACCACCTGCAATTTTTATTTTTTGATGAGCCGCCTACTTAATTTGTTTATAAAAGCTTGTACAGTATTTGTAGCATTATTGCCTGATGATCGAAATATCGTGAAACTATTAGTTGCAATCACAGTTCTTATTTTTCGTGTCTTATCTTATATATATATATATATAAGAGAGTTATGTCTCAGAAGCTCTGTGCTGCACTGATGAGCCCACAAAGGGCGAAACAGTACTGTCTGCAGATTGAGTATATATATATATATATATTTTTTTTTATTACATCATATATTTTATATGTTATGTTATATTTACATATTAAGATATGTATTTTTATGTTCTGTGGCAAAGGGCTTTTTAACTAAGATGCTCTTAAGAAAAAGCCACTACTCTCGTGCCCATACATGCATCATTTTTGACTAGTAGTTCCGCTGGGATTCAGGGATCGAAATAACGGCCGATGATAAGTGAAAACTGATGGAAATTGGAAAAACTATTAGGGAGACTTTGAAATGTTGGGAAAACACGGGTGGAAAGAGCTCAACATTAGGATTTCATGTAAATNTTGAAAGAGTACACTGGCGAGAATGCTAAGAAATCCATTTATGTAATCATTAGGGATCAAATTTTTTAAACAGATTTCATATTTTTACCACCATATCTACAATTACTAAAAAATTTAGAACGGATAATATGTAAAAATATAACATTGTATTTTCGCGTCGTTCAAAATTTTAAATATTGCAAAGAAAACCAATTCAACGTGTGTTGTTTAGAGACATTTTCTCTATAGTATCCGAGAGCTATTTAAAAAAGAAAACAGTTTCATAAAACAACGGGAAATATAGAAATTAATAAATCAACCAAAGTGTAACTGCTCAAAAGGATGGAAGAATATTTCTATGCCTTATTTTCAATTATTGCTAAGCCCTTCGCACAGGAAGCTACTGCAGTAACTTCAAAATGAAGTCGAACCAAATGAAGAGATAACCAAATTAAAGCCGCAGGATTTTTTTAACAATACATAACCTTCTCTCACCAAACTATTTATGTATGTATGTATACATATATATACATGTATACATATATGTATACAGCTGAAGATTGTGAAAGACATGAAACTCTGAGTACTGTAAAGTTAGAGTTTTTCTTACTCGTACATCTGATTATATTTATATATATACATATATATACATATATATTATATACTGTCTCACTGAAAAAATGTTCATTACAACATACACCATCAAGAAACAACTTCTCAACCAAAGATCAGAAGTTATTTTAAAATGCCGACACGAAAACAAATTCCTCCTTCGCAACTTCATACCTAATGACTGATCGCATGGGACCTCCTTTCTTGAACAAACAGCGAAACACCTATTTAATCAATTTGAAAGTAAATAATTATTTAGTAATTTTAAACCATATCCACATGAGACTTCCTTTCTTTCTTCCTTCCTTTCTTGCTTTCTCACGATATTAAGGCATTGTAATACGTTACCACCTGCAATTTTTATTTTTTGATGAGCCGCCTACTTAATTTGTTTATAAAAGCTTGTACAGTATTTGTAGCATTATTGCCTGATGATCGAAATATTGTGAAACTATTAGTTGCAATCACAGTTCTTCTTTTTCGTGTTTTACCTTATGTATATTGCTCTGCTATATGCATTGAGCACTTTTTGATACGAAATTACACACACACACACACATATATATGTATATATATGTATATATATATATGTATATGTCTGTGTGTGTGAACATATGCCTGTAGGAAAGTTTTTATTTTGGTACAGCTTTCAGGTTTCGACTGAGTCTGGGTCTGTTTTATGAAGAACAACTTGGATTAAAAAACCCCGAAAAATAATGGTAATTGTAAAACAGTTCAAAAGTGAAGTTTAGGTGATCTTCATAAAACAAACGTCACACTTAACTTATCTGATAATTTTTTGTCAATTGATGTAATGTAGATTATATGTCACAGAAGGAGAGCAACAATGAAGATTTATCAGAGGAATTAACAGAAAATTAATTTCTGGGATGCATGTCATCTTGTACTTCAAACTTCCTGATACAAGGAATGAAAGTAATACAATTGTTTTGAAAATTCTGAACTTTATGGACTCAGAGGAAGCCATAGATGTAAGAGCTTTATCATGTCATGAGTCGTAAGCTTTTTCTGAGCTGAGCTCAGAAAAAGCTTACGACTCATGACATGATAAAGCTCTTACATCTATAATACAATTGTTATTCACTTTTAATCAAGAGCAGGTGTGAAAGGAATATTTGATTAAACAGGATGAAATTACTTAGAAAATTGGCAATATTATATATAGGAAGAGTTACTTTTGAGATAGATATTTTTAATCAAGAAAATCTATTCATATGTAAACTTCTTTAACTTTAAATATTGCAATACGCTTTCTCAGAAAAGGCTGAGATTGGAATTGTAGTCTCTGTAAAGTGACTCAACTATTGTTAGGAAGACTAAAATTAGAAGTTATTTAGATAAAATACTTATGTAGATGGGTTAACCGACACTTAAGCATAAAGCAGTGTATGGCTGCACATTGGATTTGCAGCACTGGAAAAAGGGATTAAAAGTGCGTATAAGGCAAAGGAATTTTAACAATAGTATTCTGTTGATTCTGGTATGATCTAATCCGAACTACGGCCTGCGGCTCAAGTGAGTCGCAGGCTGTAGTCTAGAACTATCAGTATTTATCCCAGTTGTAAACACGGATTTCAATATCACACAGGGTTAGTTTCATTGCCTAGTGTGCATGGTACAACCACTGGGAAGAACATTTTTAATGAGATGAAAAAACTATGTTCGATTTCAAGTTGGAATTAGAACAGATGAGTTACCTCACAATCGACAGTGGCAAAAACATGTGGGGAAGAAGAAACGCTTTGGTAGGGCAGATCATACAGACATGTAAACATGAAGAAATTGCAAAGCTAATGTCTGTGTACTGGATTCTTCACCATCAATATAGGTGTGCAAAGTATGTTGATATGGTATCTTCTTAAAACCTGTTGTCTCCTTCCATACGTGCACCCGGACTTGGTTATCTTCAGTTTTTGATATTTCTCAAATGAACTGACACAGAATATCCAAACTTGCTATATCATACTGCAGTCAAATGCTTGAGTTGTGGGAAAGTGGCTCCTAAAATGTTTAAGAAAAAAAATTGCTTAAGTTTTTTCAGCAGCTTGGTGAGCCACAGGCTTTGCTGTTTGGTGTTAGAATATTTGAAAATTAGCTTTATTTGCTGATCTAACAGGGCATGTTAAGGTTAAAAAATTTTAATTACAAAGTCAAAGCAGTCTAATTTGTTAACTGTATTCTCTTATTAAAGGATCCAGGTCAGAACTTGTGTTGCTTAAAAATCATGTAAGAATAGCCAATTTAACCCAATTTGAATGTTGTCAAAAACTGGAAGGGAAAACTTAAATAAAGTTTCTGGCCCTTTTGCAAAGGATATGATTTCAATTTTGCAGATGCAATTTCAAGAAAGATTTGACGATCTGGATGAAAAGGCTGATGGCAAAGCGCTATTTTAGAATCCATTTCAGTAGGATGTTGAAAGAATTTTCAGCCCATTTCACATGGAACTAATTGATATGCAATTCAGTGACATCCTCAAAAATAATTTCAAAGAATGAAACCTCATTAAGCTTTACAAGTCTTTGCCAACAGAACACTTTCCACAGCTAAAACAGCTTGCTTGTATGAACAGACTTCCTCAAAAATTGAAATTCGTTAGTAGCAATTACAGAGTGAGACTTTCAGATGAATATTTGAAATCTTTTTCGATGATAGGATCTTCAAATCTTCTATCTCAGTTTGATATAATAATGAAGCCAAAGGAAGTTTTATCACTCTCATTAATAATGTTACATGTTACGCCAGAACAAACTACAGCTGTAGAATCTTGTACGCACCTCACAAGATACTTGTTATGTAAACCAATATATGTACAAGTTTAATAAGAAGTTACAATAAAATTTTTCAATTCTATTTCTAATCAATCTGCATACTTGTTGTAAAGGATTATGTATTTTAAAAATTGACACCCAGCAGTAGATAGCGCTGTGACCTGCCCCAGAAAATATACGATGAGTGCCAATTGGTCTCCTTGATAAAAAGTTTGGAGACGCCTGATCTTGTTAATCTGGTAAATATTCAGGGGGTGAATTTTAAAAAAACAACACCGCAATTACAATCCCTTCCGAGACAACTGACTTTCAAAAATTTTTCTACTGGGTACTGAAAATGGTTACCATTGTTGTCTTAAATATTTTCTTTTTAAATTCCACCCAAGCAAATTTCACCACGTTAATCATTTAAGAGGAACTACAGTGAATTTAAGGGAAAAAATCCTTTGTCCATTTTCTGTCAGAGTCAAGCTAGATAATTCTATAAACCATTACAATCTGTCATCTAAACCTGGGCTTTAAGTAACGCAAAGTGTTACTAAGGTAAACAGTGATATGAGTACCCTTCTTAAGTAGATCATTATTTTGTTTTGTTTCTTTTCTTATCAAAACATACAACAAAGAAGATATTACTAACTCTGAATGTTCTGTTTTCGGATGACGGTATTAAAGATTACCTGTTAATGTTTTCTACAATTACAGAAGAGTGTCTGTCCTGTACAACCCATGTGACTTTTTGTTATTTTGGATCGTTGAAATCGTACGTAGCATTAGAAGTACTCAAAAAAAGTATTAAGCAGCAATGCATTTACAGCTGCAATCAAGATGGTCGAAAGAATTTCTTTTGGTTGATAATTGATGCAGGTGGCTGTAAATGATAAGCCACGAATAAAAGGAGTAGGATCATGAATCTAATTTTGTGTTTTGTCTTTAATATTTTAAAGTTTCTTTGTCTTTTCCCATCAACAATCTTTTCTTTTCAGATCAATGTTGAAGATAGGTTGTTCTATGCTGTTGAAATGTAGTTTGGTTTTTCAAAGTTTTTTGCGAGTTTGCTCAAATAGAAAAGTGTCAGGAGAGTTTTTTAGTCTGAAATAAGCGGCCTTATAGCATTTTTTAAACTTTGGTAATATTAATATTTACAACAATAGTATGACTCAGGGAGAAAGCACTGAAAAGAACATTAGGTGCTAACACTTCATTTTTTCTTGAAATGGACAAATTGATATATCATATTAATAATATAACGTTTATGCTAGTAGCCAATATGCAGTTACTAGCGTTTAACAAATTACTTAAGTTCTATACAGAAACTACTGACTTGGAATAAAACTGGTAACTACTAACACTCACAGCAACAGACGAAGAAAATCCTAACAGATGTAATGCAAAGCGTAACATCCAATTTGATCGTTCTGATAAATTTATCTTAGTTAGCCTGCCCCCTGGCTTATATGTTTGCACCTGCACATTTATGCTTATGATAATAATTTTACTGGGTAAATAAAGTAACCTGCTTCGGTCTAGCATTTTATCTCATGTTAAAAACACACTTCGAGACATACCTCGTTTAAAACTCAGACAGCATAAGTGTATGGCTACAAAAGATAAAAAGCTGTGGTTAATTCATTGTTAGACATTAAGTCAAGTGGTTGGGGGTAATATGTCGTCTTTTCAGCGGAGTGAATTAGCCGATAGGACCTTAGCAGCAAATGACAGAGTAAATCGCAAACTTCAGATTGAAATTAATGCTCTACAATGCAAGGGTGCATTAGTTACAAAAGAACTGGATCGAGAAAAACAAATCGTACGCCGGAACTTGGTGTCTACACGAAGATTTTCAGGTCATTGTTCAAATTCTTCAAACAAGTCAAAGCTAACTAGTTCAAAACAGTTAAGACGTGGAAGTAGTCCCTGTCCTAAGATTGAAACTAAGATGGATAGTAGAGGAGTTGATAAAAATCTGGATTGTTCTAATACAGCAAAACACTGTCTTGAAGTACCTGACGTGACACTGGATTTTAGGAGAAGGAGTTTACCTGATACCAACAAACTATTATTACCACCCATAGATAGTGGACCACCATCTTTAGTCGGGTCAAGAAGGGGAAGTTACAATGATTATCAATCTACAAATGAGCCTAGGAAAGCATCTGATGGAAATTTGGAACACTCTTTATCTACTGGATGTACTCCTTTTTTAACTCCTAGTGCTTCAATCAGTTCACTGGTATCAAGCCTTTCAAATTCGACCAGCAGATTATCTCTGATAGAAGATTCAGGAGAGATATTTGACAAAGTAAGGACATTTTTAGAAAAACTCGACGAGGAAAAAATACAGGTTGAACGAGAAAAACAATTCGATGACACTGATTCCCAACATTCACAAGATAACGTTAAACTAATAAACGAAGAGAAACATTGAATGTGGTGCTTTTCGAATTCTACTTTTGAAAAAATACCAAAGTAAATATTTACTTTAAATGTCTAAAAAGTTATTGTCTAGTTGGAAAGAAATGTTTGACTTTTAGTATAAAGAAACTCATAGAAATGGGCTGGATCCTTGAAACTGCACAAAATAAACCAAAGAAAAAATTAAACAGTAAGTAGGTTCTATTTGTACAAATTAAGTAAGAAAGCATTAAGACTTCCGTCTTCGTAACCTCAGTTCAACAGATTTTGAATATGTCATAACATAATTCTACCCATACTGCTTTAATTTCCATTACTATTTCTCTTGAATTAATGAAAGTTAGGTGGTTGTAAGGTAGTTTGAAATGTGATATTTTTGTAATATTTTTTTCACTGTTGATCGTTTGATGGAAAATCAGAGGGTCTTTTATTTATTGTTTTGTAAGTGGTTAGGAAAAAATTCAATATTCTGTGCCAAATTCATTATTTGTATCAATGCAATTTCTTCTGTTTTCAATAACTATATATTGCTTTATTTAACCTTGAATAAACTTACCAATTTGAATAATATGAACAAAATAAAGTCTGTTAGGAACATAACTGTTATTTGGAAACATACTTAATTTTTCAAAAGAGCAAAGATGGTCACCAGAGAAAAAAGTTATGTACGGAATAACTAATTACTATGTTACAAATATGTACATATATATATACATATATACAATCAATTAGGCTATGGCTGACATGGAGATAACATACGACCAGAAGTGGGGTACCACAATTTGTTAAAGACTTCCTCTACTGTGTTTCGAACCCGAGCCGTTATCTTCTCAGTCTTTTGACTAAAATTAGTCATTTCATTTTTGGAGACATCTTTTCATCAAGTGTTGCTTCAGACACAACAGATTTTTCAACCAAACTGCAGGTTTTTCCTCTCCTTATAATATTTCTTAAAGAAGTCTCTCAATTTTTTAAAAAATTGCTTTAGTTGAGGTACCATTTTTTTAAAAAAAACGCAATATGGCGCTTTTCAGCCCTGAAGATCTCACAAAATCACGTTGTTGTTAGAGTCTTAATAGTAAAGTCGTTGCACAAAAGGATCATGAAGGTCTGCAGTTCTATAAGTTAAAAGAAAAAATGGACCATGGAAGGCAAAAGCCAGGTATTGTTGAAAGAACTAACGAAATAAAAAGTTTTGATCTTTTTATATAAGTACTATGCTTTAAAGATTTTTTCTCAGTTTTCGTTATTATTAGTCTGTGATATATACAGCTAACTCTGCCCAGTATATTAATAGTATCCCCAATAACTATAATATGAGGTTTTTTAATTACATTTTCTACTTTCAGGTTTATGAAATTTCTTAAGTTACAAAATTCTCCATAATCGTCAGTTGTAAATGTTGCAAACAGTTGAAAAGCTTAAGTTTATTTTGACCATTCGCAGTCATAAAGACAGCTGCTAAAATCCGACAAGAGCGACCTATTATAATAGCGACATAAAAGAAAATACTCAATGAGGAAAAACAAGTAGCGAAGAGTAGTGTGATACTAGGCACTTATCCAGTGAAGCTATGGTAGTTCTTCTTAAGGTCAAAATAAAAATTTGCAATTCATTTTAATTGGCGAGAAAAAAGCAGAATAAAACTGAAAATCCTTCTTCACCTATGCTAAAAATTTACATTCTGGCACTGTTCCTTAGTTTTTAATTCTAAAAGAGTCAAATTCATCGATTATTTAGTTCGATAAGATGGCAAAATCCTAAAACTTTGCCTGTATTATATTGTACGACTATGAAAAATTGGAAAATTTTAATGACTTAAAATTTAATATGTTAGTATTATACTGCTTTAATAAAACAATAAAAAAAAAAAGATTAAAGTTTTTTTTAAACCTTATTTCAATAAGAGCATCTGAACTTTAATTTTTGCTATTTACTGTGATTTTGTACTCAAGCATTACAGGAGATAACGTTACGATGCAAACTACAAATTTTGGCTAATTCTGAAATAATAAATTTTTATGCTTAATCAACCCTTTGAAGGGTCATTAAGAGCAGTACTCCTCCATAACTAGTTAGGCTGGAATCAAAATATTTACTAAGGATGACAGATTGTAACAATTTACAAGGAAGTATGGCACAGAACTCTTTTGAATTGCTGCAACAACTGAAACAATAATATGTTATTGACTTTCAACATTCCTATACAAAAAAATTAATGTGCGCACCTTACACCATGTCATAAACCCCATCTCCTCAGTATAGTCTTAAAGTAAATTTGAAAGTGGTGGTTAAACCCTATGGTCAGAGAGTTTTCTTGGTTATATACCATTTAGACTGCTGCTGAGGATTAAATAAGAATAAATGAGAAGATAAGCACATACCGCTAAGCTTAGCTACCTCTAATTGTTAACCAGGATGAAGTTTCTAAACATTAGTAGCCCCAAATTTTATCTGCACAAGTAATATCAGAAAAACAACAATTGTCTTACCATTTTGCGCACCACACAATCGGATAAGGTCCATAGCTTTTAAAATACTTAATGAAACAGCTAACTTACTTACTTAGCGTGTCCACTTCACACCTTGAACAGCCAAGTCTTGACACATTCTTGGGCCTTTGTGTTACACTCAGCCAGGTCTTTTGGCAGGCATTCGTTTTTCTGAAGGGGGCAGGTTAATAGATGTTCCATGGTTTGTTCGGCGCCGCATGAGCATCTATCACTTGTGGTAAATCCCCATTTCTTCAGAGTGGATTTGCAGCGCCCTGTACCTGCTCTCAGTCGATTTAAGCATTTCCACTCTGGCCAGCGTAGTTGGGAGCCTGGTGGTAATTCTTCTTTTACTTCTAGCGACATTGAAGTATCTTCCGGGAGGCTTTTAATCCGTTCCTTCCACAAAGTGCTTCTGGTGGTTGCCGTGTTTTCTTGTGGTATTACTGTGTGAAGGAAACTTTTCCGAGATTTCAGGCGTGTCGTTGGTGGTACGTGTCCATACAGCGGATGGCGGTTATCATTGGACTGTCGGAATCTCTCTTTGCAGCTTGAAGCTTTTCTCCTGATGTTTGATGGGGCTATGCCGGAGAGGACGTTAACTTTATCTATTGGTGTTGATTTGAGACAGCCTGTGATTAGACGACGAGTTGTGTTGGTAGCTGAGTCTAGTTTTTCCGCGTGGGGGGATCTCTCCCAGACTGGGCAGGCGTATTCTGCGGTTGAGAAGCATAAGGCTAATGCTGTTGAGCGTAAGGTGGCGGCGTTGGCTCCCCACTTAGTGCTGGTGAGTCTGTTTATTATGCTGTTTCTGGCGGAGACTTTGGCTTTTGTTTTCTCGATATGTTTCTTAAATGATAGTGTTCGGTCTAATGTAACTCCGAGATATACCGGGTGACTACAGTGTTCTAGGGGAGTATTTGACCAGGATACGTTTAATTCCCGTTTTGCTTCTCTATTACGTAGGTGGAAGGCGCAAACTTGTGTTTTGGACGGGTTTGCACGAAGGTGGTTCTCTTCGTAGTATGGCGTTAGTTCAGCTAGTGCATTTGATAGGCGGTTCTCTACGACCTTGAAATCTTGATCTTGAGCAGCAATTCCAAGATCGTCCGCATAGATATATCTACGGGTTCCTTCGCTTTTCGGTTGGTCGTTGGTATATATGTTGAAGAATAGGGGGGCTAGTACGCTACCTTGAGGTAGGCCATTCTTGAGTTTCCTCCATCTGCTTTTCTTTCCGGCGAGTTCAACATAGAACATTCTGTTCTCTAGCATGCTTTCGATCAACTCTGTCAGGTGGATGTCTTTCGTCATGTCTAAGATCTTCTGGAGGAGGCGTCTATGGTTTACGGTATCATATGCTGCTGATAGGTCTACGAAGACAGCTCCGGTTATTTTTCCTTCTTCAAATCCGTTTTCGATGTGTTGAGTTAAGTTCAGTATCTGGCTAGTCGTAGATTTACCCGGGCGGAAGCCTGCTTGGTCGGGAATCAGTAGTTCCTCTATGGAAGGTCCTATTCTGTTCAGGATAAGTCTTTCGAATAGCTTATATGTATGGCTCAGGAGGGATATTGGCCTGTAGTTTTTGGGTAGCGCTGGGTCTTTTCCTGGTTTCAGGAGGGCAAGGATACGTGCCTTTTTCCATATCTTGGGAAGTCGGTGGTTGGAAAGACAGCTATTAAACAGATGCAGGAGCCACTTTCTGGCATTTGGGCCGAAATGTATCAACTCTTCTGTTGCGATGTTGTCCAGACCGATGGCTTTGCCCGGTTTTAGGGATTTGATTCCTTCATCAAGCTCTTCTAGTGTGAAGGCACGTGTAAAGCCAGGATCGTTCTGGTACTTTTTCCTGTCAAGTTTGATCTTCTTTGCTTTCCCAGATTTTCCATTTTTGAGTAGTTGATGAGCAACTTCATTAGCTGTGACCTTTGGTAGTTGAGGTGGCGTTTTTGGATCTCCTCGGAGTTTACGGATGGTAGACCAGGCTTTCTTGCTATTTTTTGTCATGTCGGTTGATTCAATAAGATTTTGCCAGGTTTTGCGGCGTTCTTCTGCTATGCATTCTGTTACTTTTGCGCCTGTTTCATTTGTTTCTTTCGAGAAGGGATCTTCATTAAATCTGGTAACGTATTCGTCGTAGAGTTTGGAACTTTCCTCTGAGAGTCCTGGAACGTATTGTACTCTGCAGCCTCTTGGGATGTTTCTTCTAGCGACTTTCCTAAGCAGTTGGCTGAAGCGGTCATAATTGAACTGTGTTGGTGTGAGGTATATGATTTTCGCTTCTAATTCTTCGGTGAAATTAGCCCAGTTGGCCTTCTTGAAATTGAAACGTCTCTTAAATGGAACATTAATCGGTTTGATGGCTGGTATTATTTGAAGACCAATAGGTCGATGTTGGCTCGAGGGGATGGGGCTTGAAACGAACTTTTGGCAGTGTCCCGCTATGTCGTTTGTCACCATGACTAGATCAGGGTTGTAGCCTCGTTTCCAGCGGGCGCTCTGGAAAGATGAAGGTAACTTGGGATCGTGTATTAAGCATAGTTGGTTTGAGTCCATCCATGTTTCAACCGCTTCTCCATCTTTGTTGGTCTCGTTATAGCCCCAGGTGGAATTGTGGCTGTTGAAGTCACCTATGTATATCTGAGGTTTGTGTTGGACTTTGGGTATACCATGTGGGAATTTAAATTCTACGCCAGGAGGCTTGTAGACAGATGTTACAACAATGTTGCTAAATTCCACTGTGAGGACTTCGATATTTTCGGCCTCCAAAACGGTGGTAGCTTCTACAATTGAACCCGTTTTCACAAAAATTGCACTACCATATTGGCGATGTGGTCTCTCAACGACGAGTTCCATGCCAGGAATGGTTGGGCGGTTATTGTCGCTCCCTCTGTGGGTCTCCTGAAGACAGATAACATCACATTGGAGATTGCTAACAAGTTCAGCAAGAATTTGTTGCTTCACCGTGCAGATACCTTCGATATTTGTAGAGATAATTGTGAAGGCAGGTCCTGGAAAGGTCTTGCTCTGCACATTGATTGACATGTTGTTAGGTTGTGAGTGGTTGTGGTAGAATTGGTTTAAACAGGGCCGCGACGTGAACGCTTCTACCATGACCCCAACAGCTAACTAAATTGTGGTAAGTGTTCCACTATTTTACTAGAATAATAGCATTTGATAATGCGTGCAGTGGGTTGTTGGATAGAATACTAAGAGGTTATCCTGGTAAAATTGAAATAAAAAAGAATGAGAAGCCTACTCTGTATCGTTCCATAAAAGGATGCTTGCAAGACGATAGAATGTTATAGACTATTTTCAATACCAGCACAGTTGACTGACACGTGTAGGCTGCTAACAATGAAGATCACTTTTCTGAAGGAAAATAGGCTATTTCAAAAATATGCGAGAGACGTTAAGAAACCCTCGATTTAGAAGGATTAAAGCGAACTACATATTTAAGAATAAATAAAAGTGGCTAAAAAACAAGTACTTCGGAAAGCTTTCAGGGTAACCAATAATGCCCCTAGAGCTAGTGACATCGAAAGACTTTACCTTGACCAAAGAAAAACAAAATGAATATCTTTTTATCCCTGCACAGTAGAATAAACGTCCGTTTTCACAACACTTTTCGGAACTAAAAGTTGATATGAATCTAACGACAAAGAACAAAGTGTGAAGTATCTTCAAAGAGTTTAACAAAAATAGAAGAAAAAAACCTAAAAAGATGGAGCGCCGATAAAAAAGACATAATGTGCTCTTCTTTCGCCTCTTGTTTCACTTGAATGGGGATTAAAGTTTTATCGATATAGTTTCTTGTAAATATATACATACTAACATAAAATTTAGAAAAATCCAGCTAACAACAGTTAGAGTTTCCTCGCCGGAATAAATATTAGTAGTATCATTGTGCATTGTGTACCATTTTAAATGCCCTTACACAAGGAAGTAAAATACTACTGTTGGAGGAAATGAAGCAGAAATTAAAGTTTTCAGGAACTGAATTTGAAGCATTGTATACAGCTATAATACCTATCTATGTTATAGCTGGGCTATAGGAGCTGTAAGACACACAATGGCAATATTTTAAATGAAGCGTTCGTCTTGTTAATTGTACAAAAAAAACATAGGTAAGCAGAGCCAGCTTTAGAATTCGGTTAAATTTCTTACAAACTCAGTGTATTATCCTATCTTATTTCCTCAAGTACTATTCTAATGAAAAGCTTTTCCTTGGAGTATTTTTGAATGTAATTTTCAGGACATCAACTTTGAAAACAAAATAGTTGAATCTAATTTGAGTAGCCTACCCGAATCACAGTCAAGGGAATTTTTACACTCAATAAAGCTTTCCCCTTAACTTACACACAAGCAGACACAAATAAAATCGTTAGGACAAAAAAGAAAACCCGTCAAGAAAAAGAGAACATAGAAAATTGTAGCAGAAGAGAATAAATGCAATATTTTGTTGATAGTGACATGGAACTTAATAGCTTAAAGGAAAGAAATCCATCAAAAGAGACGTAACTGAGGTTCTGATCAAATTTCATACCGCCAGGAGTGCATCGAGAGGACAGTGAGGTAAAGGGTAGTGCTCAAAGAGATGAGACAGAGTGACTATGCAAACGAGCGGAAGATTTAGAAAAAGCAGCCTAGCGAAGCGTTATGAGGACTGTGTATCAGATTGCGAAAAAGATAACTGGTACTGTTAGGACTGGCTCTGGATCGCTGAAGGCAAAAAGTGACACGCTTCTTTCAAAAGGCTAGAACAAACTTGCAGGATTGATTGAACATTTCAAAAAGATCCGTAACAGGCCTAAACCTTCTAGGAAAAGGAAAACAGAGAAGCCATCCTGCAAGTCTGAAGCCCATAAGCCAGAGAAGCTTATAGGTAGCTCGTGAAGACTCATCTCACGAGCTACCTGTAAGTACCAATGACTTTAAGGAAAAGGAAAACAGAGAAGCCATCATGACACTAAAGAACAACAAATCCCCTGGGTTTGACGACATAATAGGAGACATGCTAACACTTCAGCTGTGCTTTCTGAGGAGACCAAAACTCTGCACAAGGTCATTCAGCTCAGGCTGGCTAAACTGCTGAGGGGTTGATGACTGTGGGATGTCATAAAAATTGTCGGTTTCTGAAAGAATTTCTTGAGTTTCGTCATTAGTCCCTTGGTCTTAGTTACTGCCCTCACCTTCATATGGATGCAATCCTTTAAAAACTGGAATTGGTAGCTCATCAGAGAGCATGAGAATACAGAAAGATAAATCCTTAAATTTCCCTTTCGTCCAGTCAGGGAGCAATTCTTCGCAGTTATGACACACAGTATATGGTGTCCGTTTCTTGTATTGGTCACCAAAAGTAAGTCCAAAGTGTGTTTTATAAGCGTGCCTCAAAAAAGATGTTATATACGCCCCTGACGAATAAGCTTGAAGTATCCACAAGTATAGCAGAATTTATCAGGATTGTTCATGGATTAGTATCTCTTTGTAGCCATGATCAGACTTGAAAGAAAACAGATTGAATTGAATTTACCTGTTGATAACATAATGGTCTAAGAAATTAATTTAGCAACAAATGACTAGAATCCAAAAATTTTAAATTGCATGAAAACTGAAGCATGTTGAACCAAACCCTTTTAAGATTTAAAACCAGCAGATCAAAAATAGTGAGAAACAGTAAAAAAATCATACGCACCTGAGATTCAAAAATATTGTTGTGCTTTGAAAATAATATCTTATGATGACCGGCTAATCACAGGGCATCTAATTTTGTTTTATGATCACTTGGAGTCGAACATAGTTCAGTTTTGTCTTTAGATTTATTTTAATGTAGGGCAAAAATTTCATATTTTTCAGTCAAGATTTGCATCCCGAAGAGTAGCAATCTGAGTAGGTTAAGTTCCTTCATAAATGTTGAATTTTATGCACATTCTGTTCATAGAATTTTATCCTGAGAGGTTGTTTAATACTATCTTGTAACTCTAAAGTGGTTCACTTGTTACTGTTAAGATAAATTTTAGAATAAAATTTCATTGTTTTGGAAACATTATCAGTTGGTCGTATTTCGCATGGAAAATCAGTTTCCAAAGACATTGTAAATTAGCACGTTTCACTGGTTTTGACCAAGCACATATAATTTTGTCAAGGAGAACCCTCCAACATGTTCCTGGGAGATACAAGATCACTGTCGTAAAACAATTACTTTAAAAGAATAGGAGCTAATTTCTTAGCCAATTCTGGCCTGGTATTGTTGTAGTGTACCATGATATAGACCATATCATTATCCGTTGTTTTATTTTATCTTGTAAACGTTATATTGCTGGAAAGTTGAAATAAATTGCTTACCCATTTTTACAGTAGGAAGATTGCTGCTCATAAATCTCTACCTAAAGGTCCTCAGCCCAGACCACCAGGTCTTATATTAAATACAAAGACTCTAATAGGAATACTTAAATTAAAGGATATCTCAAAGTTGTCGAAAAATTAATATTGAAGATGTCAGTACTTAATAATTCAGGCACAGGAAAAGATCACATGGAGTAAATAATGAGAAAAACTAAAAGGAGTCGCCAGAATAATAAGAATACATTTAAAATTGAAGGAAAATTCAAAAGCTATATCAAAGTATTATTAGCCTTTTCATTACAGTAACAAAGCTTGAGAATGTTCTGCTGACAGAAAAGATGAAATAGAGGCTCAGGAAACGAGTAGTTACAGAAGGGGAATGAGTATACGTGTGACCAAGTTACTGAAGACAACGTGAAAAAGACGAGTGTTGAAAATGCTGATCTCCTACTATTCCTTAATAGGGTAAGGTGTTTAGAGAACAGAAGACAGAGAAGAAAAAGAGAAAGAGAGAGAGAGAGAGAGAGAGAGAGAGAGAGAGAGAGAGAGAGGAGACAGACAAAGACAGAACAAAATAGAGAGGAGGTTTTTAGTTTAACCTTGTCTGCTATAGCTTCCTTGCAACTGTATCGATTACTTTACCAAATAGTTACAATATGATAAAATTGTTTAAAATTACTTAAAGGTCAGTGCAGTCAGTAGAACGTGAAAAAAAAGAAAGGGCAGTATTAATACCACTATCTACAATCTGGAAACTGACATATCATTGTTTAAGATAAAATTATTGTTTAGTATAGGAGAAATGGTTAGAAAAAAAAGAATGAACATTTAGTATAAGCAAATATTTACTTTTACATGTAGTTTAGATATTTTAGATTGTCTTTATTATAATCAAGGGAGCAATATGAAATCATTGTCATACAATCAACCTCTAAAATTCCAGCTGGTGGTTAGTGGAGTGTCAGGCTTGAAAGTGAAAATTGTTTTTGTGTAGTAGCATTGGAGTCGTTAAGCTTGCAGATGTATTAGCTTATTACTTGCACCCATCATTACCATAATTGCCAACATTATACATTCTCCTTTACTGTACTCCAAATTGATTCATCAATTTATACTACGGCACTGTCTACCTGCTGTGAAAAAGATTGATTTACTCATCTGTATTCATTTGATGTTGTACCATTTTTATTTGGTTTAATAGAGAAAATATTACCACCAACACTGCCATACCAGACCGAATTAAAGAACTTTGAGAACTTTGGTAAGCTATTATGAAAATTTCTTTAGCTAGGACCACTATGTTCTATTTTCGTTTTTTTAGGAGGGTTCATCGAATTGGCTAGTTAAAAAAATGTTAAAAAAATTTTTTTTAATGCAGATGGAGTTAAATTGCACAAAGCAGAAGCAAAAATTACTCATCTCTTCTCAAAAAACAAGTACTCTGCATGACCATTTCAACAACAGAAAAAACAGTTGAAATTAAGCAGCCTTCAGATTTTTTGAGAGGGAACCTGTAATGACCACGAGATTAGAACATTCTCTTAGCAGATGGAACTAATTTTCTCAGGTAAGTGGACTGTCAGAAAAAGGCTCTGATTTCAATCTAAAAATAATGGTGAAAAGATTTCTTAGAAGGTAAAAAAGGTGCACAGCAATTTTCTTTGTCCCAAATTTGTGTCACTCTTCCTTTACAGACTCTTAAATTGGTTCAATTTGTGTCTCTTCGGCCATTTCTCCTTATTTTCACAAAATGGAAAATATACAGTTTTGTTCTTAATGTTATGCAGCTATTCATGTTGTTGCTTTCACAGCTAAATGTCCAATTAAACCAGCCAGACCATGAAATATATGTCAATATGGAGCAGACACTGTTAAAAAGTGCCAAAGAAAAAGTTGATTAGTGCATTTAGATCTTGTAAGAAGCTTAGAAGGACAATTTTGATTTCCAACCGTCGAAAACCCAGATGTCTTTCCTTTCTATCTGCTTGTAGTCGGCTGTTTGAGAAATTGACCACTTTACCACCAGAGAACTTGTGTTTCAACTCCAGGATACGAGTCAAGATCAGCGCTTTTTGTTTGAACAAATGGCCAAGTTGGCCAGATTGTGTTTGGCTATTCATTGCAATGACGGAAAGATATTTCAGCACGCTAAGAAGTATTAAAATATATAGAAATAATGTACTCTAAACATCCTTAACAATTAAAAAAACATAAACACTCACTCAGAAAAACTTAACACAAGCGATCAAAATTGTTTTAGTGTTTTTATTGTTATTGCTTTAGCGATGTCCTTACCAACCTTTTTTTTATTGCTTCAAGTTCTACATAGTAATTTTCTGTATGAGACTTCAATTTTTTACCTAGAAATCATATATGGAACTATGGGATAATCTTGTTTTGTCTTACATAATTCAGTAGTAATTTTTGTAGAACTTCTGAGTCTCCTTAGAGGTTCTAAAACCAGCTTTTAGTGTTTCATAAGTAAGTTAACGCTTTCTACTTCACGAAAATATTTCAACCCCGTCCCCACACACTCTAATTGGAAATTACTGCCCTCATTATGATAATATATCTTAGAAAAGATACACTGGGCTGCTTAGAGTTTAGGGCAAGCCTCCTTGGCATGTCTTGTTTTGTTGAAAGTATAGGATCCTTTACAGAGCTTTTGTACTAAAACCAATTCCTAAAGAATAAAAAACAACCTTTACTTTTTGTCAGTTGCAATATATGCTTAGGCTTTTTTCTACACCTTAAACCTTATAGTGCCTTTTAAAAGTTATTTCATAAACTGCGTGTTTACGGTGATAATTCCAAGACAACTCAGAAAGAAAACAAGATGTTGGTCCTTACTGAATTACTGTTGGCTGTTTTTCGCATGTCTGTTTTCTCCAAATATTTTGGGGTCACTTGCAGAAGTAAAGAAGCTTTTGGAAAATTACAGAACTAAACATTCTCTACTTTTATACTGCCCTGCTAGCCAAGTAGCTTGAATACCTTTGTTTCATTTTTAATTCCTATTGTAGCTTAAAAATCTTTAAGGCTTTCTAGACAACTCTATCCTCAGGCTGCTTAGTTCTGAAACTGAGTTGGAAGTCTGCTTCACTGCAGCTACTTCTTGAAAAGCTTCTTTAAATGAGAATGTGTGTCTTCTCAACTTACCTTTGCAATCACCTTAAATTATTTTCCCACCCTAAAAAAATCCAGTCACTTTTTTAGCCATTGTTGTTTCTCTCTCAAAGCTATGATCTTGTTCACCTTCTAATTGAAAGTACTTGTACAGAGTTGTATCTTTATTCTAAAACTGTGGTGCAGGGTACCCGCCAAGAGTGGTCAAGGCAAGGTCTGTCTTGTTTGATGCATTTGCCACTTTTTATTCTTGTTTTATAGCGAAGGATTTTAAGTAATAAAATCTGAAATGTTTTTATCAATTTTTTTACCTGGAACGTTTTTGATCTGGTACACTGGAGAGAAGGAGAATTGACATTCTCTGCATGCAGGAAACAATGTGGAAAGGAAGTAAAGCAAGAGCATTACCAAAGGGTATAAGCTGTACTACCATGGGAGTGAAAAGAACAAGAATGGCGCAGGCATTATCCTGAAGGAAGAGTAAACCTCGAGTATACTAGAAGCAGAGAGAATGCCGGACCGAGTCATGAGCTTAAAATTGGTTGTTAGCGGAGTTTTGATAAATATTGTTAGTGCTTATGGACCACAGTATAAGAGCGAAGGAGAGGAAAAAGAGACGTTCTGGGGGGGGGGGGATATCGTAGTAATGAGAATACCACATGAAGAGAAAATTATCATTGGAACAGACCTAAACGGCTATGTGGGAGAAAGAAATGTAGGAGATGAACAATTAGCTGGAAAATACGGATAGGGAAACAGGAATGAGGGTGGGCAAAAAATAATTGACTTTGCAAATAGTATTCCTTTGGCAGCCTTAAACACCTTCTTTAGGAAGAGATTGGAGCAGAGAGTAACATAAAGGAGTGGTGGAAGAGCCACGCAGATAGCCAAAAGACAAAGAAGAAGAAGAAGATTATTATTATTATTATTATTATGATGATGATGATGATGATAATGACCATTCATTTTACTTTCATCTGTTATCCTGTCCAGGAGAACAGCATAACTATGCCTTTTTAAAGTATCTTTAAAAAAATGCAGTTATTCTTTCGAATAGAAGTGCAGGGATAAGGACAACTTATAAAAAAGGGTATGTATCTCAAGTAAAAGTATGCACTTTCTTTTACACTGGAAGGAAAATGTAACTGACTCAGAACAAGAAATGAGTTTATTTATTTGAAAAGAGAACTACTACGTTTTTAAGTGTGTAAAGGTTAAATTTTGAAAAAGTATTCGGAAATTTATNATTACTTGCACCCATCATTACCATAATTGCCAACATTATACATTCTCCTTTTCTGTACTCCAAATTGATTCATCAATTTATACTACGGCACTGTCTACCTGCTGTGAAAAAGATTGATTTACTCATCTGTATTCATTTGATGTTGTACCATTTTTATTTGGTTTAATAGAGAAAATATTACCACCAACACTGCCATACCAGACCGAATTAAAGAACTTTGAGAACTTTGGTAAGCTATTATGAAAATTTCTTTAGCTAGGACCACTATGTTCTATTTTCGTTTTTTTAGGAGGGTTCATCGAATTGGCTAGTTAAAAAAATGTTAAAAAAATTTTTTTTAATGCAGATGGAGTTAAATTGCACAAAGCAGAAGCAAAAATTACTCATCTCTTCTCAAAAAACAAGTACTCTGCATGACCATTTCAACAACAGAAAAAACAGTTGAAATTAAGCAGCCTTCAGATTTTTTGAGAGGGAACCTGTAATGACCACGAGATTAGAACATTCTCTTAGCAGATGGAACTAATTTTCTCAGGTAAGTGGACTGTCAGAAAAAGGCTCTGATTTCAATCTAAAAATAATGGTGAAAAGATTTCTTAGAAGGTAAAAAAGGTGCACAGCAATTTTCTTTGTCCCAAATTTGTGTCACTCTTCCTTTACAGACTCTTAAATTGGTTCAATTTGTGTCTCTTCGGCCATTTCTCCTTATTTTCACAAAATGGAAAATATACAGTTTTGTTCTTAATGTTATGCAGCTATTCATGTTGTTGCTTTCACAGCTAAATGTCCAATTAAACCAGCCAGACCATGAAATATATGTCAATATGGAGCAGACACTGTTAAAAAGTGCCAAAGAAAAAGTTGATTAGTGCATTTAGATCTTGTAAGAAGCTTAGAAGGACAATTTTGATTTCCAACCGTCGAAAACCCAGATGTCTTAATTTTTTATTTTTTGTTGTAGTCGGCTGTTTGAGAAATTGACCACTTTACCACCAGAGAACTTGTGTTTCAACTCCAGGATACGAGTCAAGATCAGCGCTTTTTGTTTGAACAAATGGCCAAGTTGGCCAGATTGTGTTTGGCTATTCATTGCAATGACGGAAAGATATTTCAGCACGCTAAGAAGTATTAAAATATATAGAAATAATGTACTCTAAACATCCTTAACAATTAAAAAAACATAAACACTCACTCAGAAAAACTTAACACAAGCGATCAAAATTGTTTTAGTGTTTTTATTGTTATTGCTTTAGCGATGTCCTTACCAACCTTTTTTTTATTGCTTCAAGTTCTACATAGTAATTTCCTGTATGAGACTTCAATTTTTTACCTAGAAATCATATATGGAACTATGGGATAATCTTGTTTTGTCTTACATAATTCAGTAGTAATTTTTGTAGAACTTCTGAGTCTCCTTAGAGGTTCTAAAACCAGCTTTTAGTGTTTCATAAGTAAGTTAACGCTTTCTACTTCACGAAAATATTTCAACCCCGTCCCCACACACTCTAATTGGAAATTACTGCCCTCATTATGATAATATATCTTAGAAAAGATACACTGGGCTGCTTAGAGTTTAGGGCAAGCCTCCTTGGCATGTCTTGTTTTGTTGAAAGTATAGGATCCTTTACAGAGCTTTTGTACTAAAACCAATTCCTAAAGAATAAAAAACAACCTTTACTTTTTGTCAGTTGCAATATATGCTTAGGCTTTTTTCTACACCTTAAACCTTATAGTGCCTCTTAAAAGTTATTTCATAAACTGCGTGTTTACGGTGATAATTCCAAGACAACTCAGAAAGAAAACAAGATGTTGGTCCTTACTGAATTACTGTTGGCTGTTTTTCGCATGTCTGTTTTCTCCAAATATTTTGGGGTCACTTGCAGAAGTAAAAAAGCTTTTGGAAAATTACAGAACTAAACATTCTCTACTTTTATACTGCCCTGCTAGCCAAGTAGCTTGAATACCTTTGTTTCATTTTTAATTCCTATTGTAGCTTAAAAATCTTTAAGGCTTTCTAGACAACTCTATCCTCAGGCTGCTTAGTTCTGAAACTGAGTTGGAAGTCTGCTTCACTGCAGCTACTTCTTGAAAAGCTTCTTTAAATGAGAATGTGTGTCTTCTCAACTTACCTTTGCAATCACCTTAAATTATTTTCCCACCCTAAAAAAATCCAGTCACTTTTTTAGCCATTGTTGTTTCTCTCTCAAAGCTATGATCTTGTTCACCTTCTAATTGAAAGTACTTGTACAGAGTTGTATCTTTATTCTAAAACTGTGGTGCAGGGTACCCGCCAAGAGTGGTCAAGGCAAGGTCTGTCTTGTTTGATGCATTTGCCACTTTTTATTCTTGTTTTATAGCGAAGGATTTTAAGTAATAAAATCTGAAATGTTTTTATCAATTTTTTTACCTGGAACGTTTTTGATCTGGTACACTGGAGAGAAGGAGAATTGACATTCTCTGCATGCAGGAAACAATGTGGAAAGGAAGTAAAGCAAGAGCATTACCAAAGGGTATAAGCTGTACTACCATGGGAGTGAAAAGAACAAGAATGGCGCAGGCATTATCCTGAAGGAAGAGTAAACCTCGAGAATACTAGAAGCAGAGAGAATGCCGGACCGAGTCATGAGCTTAAAATTGGTTGTTAGCGGAGTTCTGATAAATATTGTTAGTGCTTATGGACCACAGTATAAGAGCGAAGGAGAGGAAAAAGAGACGTTCTGGGGGGGGGGGG
>RDPX01000283.1:228955-248764 GCA_003991215.1 Morbakka virulenta | reverse complement strand
TCAGGAAGGGCATCCGGCCAAAAAATTCCTCACTGCCAAATCAAAGTCCCTGTGAAGGGCACCGTCTGAGCCCCAATTGCTGGGGAAAAAAGACGTAAAAACTAAAAAAAAAAAAAAAAAAAAAAAATTCAAATAAGGCTGTCTTAATTATCTCTGAAAAACACCCGTTTATCCCTTTTGTCAGAAAACGGGTCCAATGCTGCATAGCGCATGCGATAGAGGGATATAGTTGTTGGCGTTTGCAGGAGATTTTTATCATTCTGTCGAGAAGTTAGTAACTTAGATTATTCTTTTGACAGCCTTAATGTTTTTCATTGTTCTTAAGAAAAACAAAATGGTCTCTTTTACTGACCATTATTATTGGCATCGTATTTACGTACATCGGGTTCTCCTTCCATTAAATTATTAGCATCATCTTGTGTCCCAATATCATCAATTGTTTCGTCTCAAAATTTTACAAAAACTGGTACTGGAATTTCATCAAAATGCATCTCATGTTTTACAGCTGATTTCAGACTTAGGTAGCTTGGAGATACAAGTTTCTTTCACTTCACACCTGCTAATTGAAAAACAGAAAAATAGCAGTAAGCTTTATTGTTATGAGGCTCTCTCTACAGTTCATTAGTACACCGAACTTTAAGGAATTTTCTGTTATTTTATTGTCCACCAACATTTGTTTAAGTGTTCAAGACAGGTTTGGCAAACAATAATAGGAGCCTTATTCTGATCATCAAGTTGAAAGCCAAAATATAGAACGTTAGCTTTTTTGACAAAATCATTTAGGAATTTTCTGATATTTGTGGTTTTGTTTCGCCATATATAAAGGGAAAGGCATCAGGATTATTTCTGCAACTCTACTATTCTAATCGAAACCATACTTTCTAGTTTATACAACTGAAGAAAGAAATAGAAATGAATTTTTGTAAAATGGTGTACAATCCAACGACAAGTAACAACAAAGACACTATAATTGCCACAGTTATCAGTTATCAAAACATTAAATAGATGACGCAAAAAACCCATCTTATTTTTGGGTTTTTCTTACATAGCCGCCATTTTAAACAACTCATCACAGCGGCCCTATGCTCAATAAGAGTTAGAATTTCACTTGAGTATAAAAGTATAAATCCGTTAACATTAAGAGGAAATCAGAAGAAGGCATTCACCTTTTTTCAACCCCCTATCATTTCCCCAAGTCATACTAAACCATAAGTCACAAGAAGGCAAAATTTAAGATTTTTAAAAAGATAGTACATTTGGTAAAAGAAAAACAAGAGCTAGCCAATAAAAAGGAATTATTTTTTGAATCCGGAGTCTAACGTTAAATGTTATAAAATGCTATTGGTACCAAAATAATATGTGTTGGCCTATGTTATTCTTGACAAGACTCGTTACTTTACTGAAAATAACTTAAGAAGACTAAGGCTAAAGGACTGTCCATACAAAAAATTTGTATTCCTTGAAATAACGAACACTGAAGAATGTACAATACCTACATGGGCCAACTTATGACTAATTTGTACCTATTTTTGTTTTTCAGGGGAATGAGATGGCTCCGGCCAGAGAATCTTGCAGAAATAAGCCCGACATATTCTGCTTCATATGTGGAGAATACACCATTGCTCCTAATAGGAAGCCAGTCACAAGTTTCATAAGGCGTGCTTATCATGCTTATTTTGGTATTAAACTTGGTGACCTAAGATAAAGCTTGGGCGCCTCACATGGTGTGCAAGGCATGCACCGAGACTCTACCTGGGTGGACCAATGGCAAGAGGAGTCTCAACTTTGGAATTCCCATGGTTTGAAGGGAGCCGACAAACTATGTTACTGACTGCTACTTCTACGCTGTTGATGTAACTGGAATCAACAGAAAGAACCGGAGCAGCCTCAAGTATCCTGATCTTCAATACGCGCGTCGTTCTGCAGCTCATTGTGATGAAATTCCAGTGCCTATCTTCTGAGAACGTCCTACCATTAGTAACGAAGATGCCTCCAGTGTTGAAAGACAAGAAGGAGGAGGAGAAGAAGAAGAAGAAGAAGAAGAAGAAGAAGTGGTTCTTGAAGGTGATGCTCCACATCCATTTTCCCAAAAGGATTGAATGATCTACTTCGCGACCTCAGCCTGTCAATGGACTCTGTCCAACCGTTGGCATCCAGATTAAAGGAAAAAAACCTTCTCTCTGACAGTGCTCACATCAGCTTCTTCTGCAACAGACACCAAGAATACCTCCGTTTTTTCTTTAAAGAGAAGGACTTGGTGTACTGTGCAGATATTGCGCAGCTTCTGCTCAAGCTTAGAGTGCCACAGTACGAACCCAAAGATTGGAGACTGTTCATTGACAGCAGCAAGCGATCACTGAAGTGTGTTCTGCTACACTACAGCAACTAGTTTGCCTCTATACTCCTGGCTCACTCAACTACACTGAAGGAGAAGTATGAAACAGTCAAGTATGTGCTGGAGAAAATTGGTTATGATCAGAATAAGTGGTTTATTTGTGTTGACCTGAAGATGGTGAACTTTTTGTTGGGACAACAGCCTGGTGTCACCAAGTACCCATGTTTTCTATGCATGTGGGATAGTAAGGACCGTGCTCAGCATTACACGAAGAAGGACTGGCCTTTGCGGGAGGAATTGGTGCCTTGCAAAGAAGGTAACGCCATCAACAACCCTCTGGTGGACAGACACAGTATACTCTTCCCACCGCTATACATCAAGCTCGTCTTAATCAAGCAGTTCGCCAAGGCTCTGGACAAGGATAGTGACTGCTTCACTTACTTGTGCCAGGTTTTTCCAGGATTGACGATGAAGATGTTGAAAGCTGGCATCTTTGACGGTCCTCAGATCCGTCAGCTCACCAGAAATCCAGAGTTCAAAAATTCAATGAACGAAATGAAACTGGAAGCGTGGAAGGCATTTGTTCTGGTAGTGAAGAACTTTCTTGGCAACAATAAGGCCAGAAACAACGCAGAAATTGTCAACAACATGCTGACTACTTTCAGAAAGACTGCAACATGAGCGTCAAGATGCACTACCTATTTTCACATATGGACTGGTTTCCTGAGAACCTGGGTTCACTGAGTGACAAGCAGGGGAGAAATTCCATCAGGACATAAAAGAGATGGAGACCAGGTATCAGGATTGCTGGGACGCAGGCATGATGGCTGACCACTGTTGGACTCTGAAGAGAGACTTCTCTGCCGCTGCACATTCAAGAAGTTTGAAGAAACGGAAGTTCATGCCCTGAAGTTTGAAAAATGGTGAAGCAACGTGCAATTTACGTGTATTTAAATACCTTTATCAATGCCCAACATTCAGTTAGCAGTAATCGATTTTTCTATCAGGCAATCAATATATGTTGTTGGAAAAGCATTTTTTCTCTTAAAAATATATTTAGGATGATATGTTTTGACAAAAATCTAACCTTTGTAATATTGAGCTTTTATTTGTAAATAAAAGAAGATAAACACCTTCGACAAGTTGTCAAGTTCACTCTTTTTTTGCTGACACGGCATATTTAGTTTCAAATGTCATTGTTTTTCACCTTAAACACCCACCTTAACCATGGATGCTGAATCTTGTAATTGATCGCTTTAATTCAAAGTTATTTAAACCAGTTTGCTGTCCTGACATTGGTTTAATACTTACATTGAAAAAGCGCAAAGTACAACAAAACCAAATATATGCATAAATCTCTTGGTTTTTTATTTCTGTCGAAGCTTCTTTCAGACTAATCAGGTCACAGAACTTCCTTTCAATATAGCTTAACTCAGCATTGATATATTTGCTTTTTTCTAATAGCAGTATGTCTAGGCATGTTGTAATCTATTATATATTATTCGTGAGAAACATGCAGCTCCCTTTCCCAGCGGATACTGAGACAATCCTTGTTGAATTCCAGCTGAAGAGTGCACTTGATGAGTAAAAAGTTAAGCTCGCATGTTGTCATCCAATAAAAGTTGTTTTTTCTAATTGGAAATGTACAATATATGCTTACATCAGATAAAATTCATCAGTTGCTTTGTGTGAGGGTGAGCGCTCTACACTTAATGATGGATAATCATCTCAGCATTATCAACAATATGATCGTTATATCAAACAAGTGGTTTTTAATTAACAATACATACTGAAAACCTCTCAGGAGATCACGTCATTACAACCAGATGGCAGAATATGATGACCACACTAATTTTATCATGGAAGCATAAGGGAAGTAATATATTTTGTTTCGATTTTTCCATTAAAATCGGAGAATTGATGGTAAGTTTGTAAACTGTTTTAAAAAATAAAAGACAAAGACAGTTGTTATTTTTTGGCCATGTATTGGTAAAAAGAGATTGTGAAATTCTAACTTTTAAGTGCGTAACAGAAGGAAAGAGAAGATAGAGCATATAAATGTTTACACACTTGGGAAGTCTTAACAAGTGGTTGATCGATCAAGTGCTAGAGAGAAAAAAGTTAAGGAGTCAGAAACCAAGCTGCTTAAAACTCCAAACACAGAAACTTGTAAAAGACCACGATATTCAATATGCTGGGAAAAAAAGAGAGAGAGAGAGTATATATGTGTGTGTCTTAGGATATTAAATACAAACTTGAAATAAATCTAGGCAACGTTCTTGAAAACACATAGTCCAATAAATAAAGTCCTGTGACAAAGGTAACTGTACAACTTCTGTAACCAAAAGACAACAAATAAGAAGATAAGAAGCCTGAGAGGATTTGGTCTTCCTAAAAATTATGCATTTTTTAATAATTAAAGACATTGAAAAATAGAGATATAGGTGGTATAAAATATTCACATTTTTTGAAATTGGATTCCTAGCAATAACGTAAACAACTTTCAGATGATGTTCATCAATGTGCTCTTACAAAACGACAATATTCTCCTTCAAAACAGCAATAGGTTCTGTTAAACAGACAATTACGAAACAAATTAAAATGGACCTCATCGTCCCCTATTGGTAGGTAGAATCGCTTCAAAGAAAACAGTAGATTCCTTTGATCCCACAGAACAAAATCTTCTTTTATTTCAAAATATCAACAGCAAGCTATATTTATCAGAAAGGGAAAAGGAAGAAATCAACCAATTATAAAGATAAATATATGTAATAGGGAAAATAACCCTCTGTACTAAAAGTGGCTTCAAAGCCTTGCTTAGAATGGAAGACCTAGGAAAATAAGAGGAATTTTTGAAGGCTTTTTAATATCTAGATTATGAGCAGGCTGACCCTAACAACTATAAACGTGGGTGTAATATTACGTCCATATACACTTTTACCTAGAAAGGTTTAAATATTTGGGGAATTCTAGAAACAGTTCTAGCTACTTTTTAACAGGTAGCTGCCACAGAGTCCATTAGTGCCAAACGTCCATTAGCGTAAATAAAATTAACTCGAACAAAATTAATACCAATTTGTAAGAAAGAAACGTTTTGACAAACAAAAATTGCTGACAGTTTAATATTTCCGGGCAGAATAAATTAACGCTCATTGACAGAAAAATGTTCAAAGACAAGAATAAAACTGTTGTTCCAAAACGGAGCAGCATCTAAAGAAATATAAGAAATAAAAATTAATATATGTATTATACCCATTTATTTTTCTCTAAAAGAAATGAGATATACTGGTTGATCAACTGCATATTGCGTTATCCAGCACTTCTGACTATATCAATAAAACGATTTGCTCGAAACATGATTTGATGATAGCTTTCAGATGTAAAGTAGTAGCTAAACATCTTCTTTCCCATCTCCTTAAAAATTATGTCTATGGCCCCATCAAGGAAGTGTAATAAGTGTGTCATGTTTTTCTACTCATAATAGTCATCTCATCAAGTTTAGTCACCCTGATTTTATTTTCTATAAATTTAGTTTCTTTATAGAGACTTAAATTAAAACTTAGTTTTGGTCAATGGGAAGCTGTAGCTTTTTGTGCTTGTTAAAATTTTAACAAGTCTTAGTCTATTTATTATATTAACAAGCCTCGGTCTATTTATTGGTACATTTATTATTACCATTTGCGACTATGACGATTTTCTCCTTGTTTAGCCATCTTTACATTGTTGGCAGATGCATATTATGAGGGATTCTTGTCTACGTTTAGTATCAGTTGATCACATCAGTGTTAAAAATATGTCATCAAAATGCTGTACCTCATTCTTTCACAAAGATAGAGAAACATTTGTTTCATGTAGTTGATCTTTTTAACAAATCATTTCGTATCTTTCGTATCCTGACAAAGTGAACATTTCTATGTTCTAGTTACAAAAAAAAATTTAAACCTACAGCATGAGGATTTATTTCTGCTTCTGAGGTTCCAAGGTTTGATCTTGACTGAAAGTAAATGCTTAATAACTATTTGTTAATCTGTATAATTGCACGTTCGTAATGGGTAGTGGCTCTGCTAGACTGTATAAATAAATAGATCGGCCACATGAATAAGTTCTAATTGTAAAGATTAGCTTATTTTACTATCTAATCCTACCTAATGCTTTATTGCGAAGTATCACTTCTATGACAGACCTTGGTGTTGACAAGCAGTTTTTAAAGAATCAATATGTGGTAGGGACTCAAGAGTTGTGCTTAGCAAACCTCACTGGAGTACATAAGTGGCCTGCTGCTCATCAATACCCTTTCAGTCATGGGATTTAATGATCAGAGCCAACAGTAGTCCTGCCTGAAATGACAATGAAAGCTTATAAGTCAGAACCATGACTTAGAACAGAACAATGGCTTGAAAACCAGAGGAACTATCAAGGCTGTAAATGGTAGTTATGTCACTTAACACATCAGACAGAATGGCAAAATATTGTTGTAATCTGCCATAAATGTCACGAGATACACACTTTTATTAGCCTAATGAACGGTATCAAAGGTATTACTTCTTCTAAAGACAGAGTCTTGTCCGGTGAAGATCTTTATACAAGAAGAAGGAACACCACCCTTATTAAGATACTTGAGTATTAAAGAGAAAATCAGCAAAATTACAGAATTTGATCCAAGAGATGTTTCCTTCAAAAGTTTGATAAGAGGAAAGGACACATGAAGGTAACAGGAAAGAGCACATAAAGAAATAGAAAGTATACTTCTCGACAAGGCGACAAGACACTACATTAAGTCATGCAGCAATGCAAAGCTCAAGAAATCAAAATTATCATTACCATGTAGCAGAAAATGGGAGTAAATGCAATTGAGAATAAATCATAAGCATCAACATTGTAACTTAAATGCACGAAAAGACAAATATGTCAATTAAATTGTTAACAATGATCAGGAATTCACACATTCGATGAGACTAAGCAATTCATGTGGGCTCTTAACATGAAGATCCCTTAGAGTCAGAGGGAAAAAAGACATAACAAGTATTCAACGAAATCAGTAATATTGAAAAAGGCTTAATAATCTACCCAAGATCAGACTTTAAAAACAATTTAGTGCTTTAAAAGCCTACTGCTAAAATAATGGAAGTTTAAAAACTTAAAAACGCTGGAGAGGGTAAATCTGGACAATCTGTCCGATAAAGAGTCAAAGAGAAAAATCTTAAAAAGTAGGTTGTCTAACCCTCGACCAAAAAAATGACAAGTAAAGCATCTTCAAAGATCCCATTACTTAATGCGATAAAACTATCCTCGTAAACTTAGAGAAAAAGAAAGAATAAAAGCACGTGCTGCAGAAGAAGCGTTTGAATTCATGGATTGTATAAGAAATTGGAAGAAGAAAAAAAGATAGCACTAAATCTTAGAGACCTTGATGTAACAGGCTGCTATCTAACGGTACTGGTATCTCTGCCTCTTAGGTAGGGGACGTCTTTAGCCTTGGTTGACAACCCCTCTAGAGATAGTATCTCGATAAAAACGCAAATGATAGCGTTATCTCGTTACCACCCCTCTTTACCTACCTTAGACAATTACTAAGGTAGGTAAAGTTTTATTCCATTTGGTAACCAGACTGCCATTAATCAGTCTGTTACAAAAGCCAAGTTTTATAAGGCAAAACATATCGCTTATGGCAAAGATAATACCAGCAGCCTTATCTTCGCCACCACTCATGAAGATGATATGACTTCTCTCTTTAATGTTATGGTAGTACAAATGTCCCAGGCTGTTTTACTAACAAGCTTTCTGCTCTCGAGATGAGTCACAATTACTTCGTGTGTTACAGCACTGCCTTACGAAATTTTTTAATTTTTACCACTGTCATACATCATAAAGTGCCTATTGCCAAGGCCCCATATAAATTGTAAAGGTGTACCTAAAATGACACCACTAAGCAGCACAGGACAGCGTCCCATTTTGAGTAATTCTTGAATTAAAAAGGGAAACGCGGGGCCTTTTAGTTCCCTTAAAATACTTATAACTTGTTTGCAGCAACTGTTATCTAATCAGCAAATAGCACTTTCTAATGCCAGACGTGGACCCGCGTGACTTCTAGGACTACATTTTGCCGGATATGGCGCAAAATTGACAAGTTAGATCTTCCGGTTGGTAAACACACGAAGGCCGTATTCTCTGACAAGGGAGGCTTGGGTGTGCCTATACTTGCCAAGATAAAATATGCTTGGTCGGTTTGATGACACAACAAAAAGAGGTGATTGCAGCTCTGTATAGACTACAAAAATTCACTGTATATCTAAACCACATCTAGGAAACAGGCAAAATACCAAAGGATATAGCGCTTTTTTGTCTTTACAAAAGAATCCTGCAGATAAGATATACGAAATACAAAAGACAATTATCGACCTGAACCAGACAACCAAAGTTTTTGTGACCGTTCTGAGGAAGAGAAAGAGCCCTTTCTGTATCTGACGTTTCACCAGTACAGTTTTGCAAACAAGGACCGCCATATTTGAACTAATATCAAATAGAGAGAAAGAGCAGAGGATAAAGGATTTGAACTTTACTTTTGCTTTATTGACTTTTACGAAGCATTCAATAAAGTAGAAGACCTTGAGTAAATTTCTATCTTTGGAAAGCTAACGACAGGAAGTAAAAACAACAGATCTTTACAACTTTGTAGTGGGATTGCTTTTGTGTACAATGTAGTAATTCCGCTGAGTCTGTAAAACACATTTAATGTTTGACTCGTTTCTGGCATTAAACATTGCTAGTTTCTACATTGGTATCTCTACTACGTAAGGCTTATGTGATAATTAAACAAATGGATATTTGAGCGATTCTGTAGTTAGAGGTTGTTAGATTTCATGCTTTTCCTGATTAATGTTTGTTTTAGTATCATCTGTAGTGGAGTGAGTGTAATTAATACCTTTTCCAGTTAATTGACTGGTGCGGTACTTAAAGATAATAAACGTAGAAATAATTAATATTTTAATGTAGTATGTTAGTGGAATATTTTGCGTGTTTTTGTTATTACGTTGATGGAAACATAGATTTCTACTATTTCTAGGATAATTTTTTTTCAGCAACAGCAACTGACCAGTGTAAAAGCTCAAGAACAAACAGGCTCAGAAATTACACGACTTGTTTTTAGGTCAATAAATGAAGGTTGAACCCTACAGAAAAGGGATATTGCTGTGTACCCTGCCTTCAGCACGTTGTAATTTAAGAATTTTGCAATATAGAGGACTGCCTGATCACGATGAAACATGATTTTCTAGTCTGAAATTACTTGCATCTATATATAATGTTTGTTTGATACATCGAGTTTCACGCAACCGATATTGTATTTCACATGCACGAGGACTAGTTCTTTTACTCTTTTTTTAAAACGTATTAAAAACATAATTACTTTTCAAAAATGAGTATTAAAGGCTTTTGGCCTCGTACATTTAACAAAATTTACAGCATTTAACTGATTCGATTTTTTACTTCTTACTAATTCTTCTTTGACAAGTGTACAACGTTGATAAAAAGTTGTACACGTGCTTTCCACAGCACAACACGAAAAAGAAACATGTAGTTTAAAATTAGAGGCCTGAAACAGGATAGTAGCAACTATCTCTAGGGATGAAACCAAAACAACTTATATCGAGCTTGGTCAAAAAATAAATTCTACAAATAATCAGGGTAAGAAACATATCTATTGCTTTAAATCTGTTCATGACCAAAATAACCGGGCTAATATCAGCTACTTTAGCTTTCCGTATGAAGGGCGGTCAACCAACCAAGAGCATTATTTACAAAGGAAATTTCAATCAAGATATGTTCTGAAAAAACACAATTGCACAATATTCTACATAATCTTTCGCTAAACCTGAAGTAGATTTTGTTACCACGATTTTGTGTCAAGTCCTCGTTTGTAAAGAATTTTGTCAGAACTCCAAGAAAAAGAAGACTAAGATTCATATTTTTCACATTGCACTTGAGTTTGAGCATCTTTTACGAGTCTATACTGAGAGCTATTACACGGGCCTTTGTTTAAAAACCTTTTTACAAAGGTCGAAGGTTTTTCAACTTTGTGCATTTTTTGGTGCACTGAATCCTAAAATACCATAAATTTTCTTGTTCAGGTCAACTTTTTGAGATATGATTTGTGCACGTTTTGTCCCTTGAATAGTACCCAGGACTCTATCTGGCTTAATCTTTGATTTTATATAGAAAACGAAACTGGGGCAACCTCAATCTGAAACAGAAACTGCAGCAGTCTTAAACTTTAGGAAACTGAAACTGGAACTATTTTCTTTATATCTGAAGGGTCATTTATTGTTTTGCAGAGCTGAACTCCGGTCAATGTGACTTGAAATTGCAAGGAAGTTTCTAGTTAATATTTTAGATCAAGAGAGAATGGATCACAAATGTATAAATCATCCTGACAGGTTCTGTTGTATATGGGGTAATCTGATTCTTCCTGACCGGCTTGCAAAAATAATTGATTTTTTGAAGAAGGCATTTCATGCTTACTTTGGACTTAAGCCTGAAGACCAGGAAAAGCCATTTGCACCCCATGCTAGCTGCAAAACATGTATGAAGAACTTGTGTGAGTGGAGAAATAACAAAAAGGAAAGTACTCCATTCGATCTTTCTATGGTGTGGAGAGAGGGTAAAGATCATGTGACAGACTGCTATTTTTGCATAACTAATCTTCAAGGAACCAGTCGCAAGAACAAGCATTGTGTTCAGTACCCTGATGTTCCGTCTGTCATAAGACCAGTCCTTCAAGATTCAGACCTATCTATTTCCGATCCAGATGTTGCAATGAAATCTAGCTCTGAATCGTAATCTGATAACACATATAACAGAACAGAGGGTGAAGATACATGCCTAAAGAGAATGACCGGCCAGTGCCTCTAACACAAGAAGATCTCAATGACCTGACATGAGATATAAACCTCTCAAAGGAATCACCACATCTTCTGGGTTCTTGTTTTCATGAGAACAATTGGTTTTCTCCGACATCATTGGTGATGTGATGGAATCAATGTCGATGGACTATGTTGCTACTGAATGAAATTTCATCAACTTGTCCAGCAGAAGTTTCAAGGCAGTTCTCCTTCATAATGGAAATAAATACTCCTCGAACATGGATCAGTTGCTGTCTGCTCTAAACTACCATGACCATGGTTGGTTGATCTGTGGAGATCTTAAGGTTGTTGGGTTGGTTTTAGGACTACAGGGTGGGTACACAAAGAATCCATGCTTTCTGTATTTGTCGGGTTTATGATCAATATTTNTGTCTTCATGAGAACAATTTACTGGCGCCTGGAACAACATTCCACCAGTGTAGAGAACGTGAAAGAGAATATAGCCAGTTCTTCACAACTCAGGGAGACTCGTCATTGGTTTTCTCCGACATCATTGGTGATGTGATGGAATCAATGTCGATGGACTATGTTGCTACTGAATAAAATTTCATCAACTTGTCCAGCAGACGTTTCAAGGCAGTTCTCCTTCATAATGGAAATAAATACTCCTCGAACATGGATCAGTTGCTGTCTGCTCTAAACTACCATGACCATGGTTGGTTGATCTGTGGAGATCTTAAGGTTGTTGGGTTGGTTTTAGGACTACAGGGTGGGTACACAAAGAATCCATGCTTTCTGTATTTGTCGGGTTTATGATCAATATTTCCTCAGACAAGAATGGCTCCAAGACACGGGTTGGAACCTGGTTTGCACATCTTCAGTCTCGTTCTCTTGTTGAACCAAACAAGATATTACTTCCACCCTTACATATCAAGCTGGGACTTATGAAGAACTTTGTAAAGCCAATGGACAGAGAAGGCAAATGGTTTATTTTCCTTCAGCAGACATTTTCTCGGATAAGCTTTGAAAAGCTTACGGCTGACATTTGTTATGGACCTGCGATGGGGGAACTCATAAAGGACTCGTGATCCACCCAATGCAGCTGAGCTGTCTGCTTGGCTGTCGCTTAAATCGCATGTCACTCGAAGTGCACTTTCTATGGACCCACTTTCTGACTATTTCCCTCAGAACTGTGGAGACTTAAGTGAGGAACAGGGAGAGCGTTGTTACCAGTATATTTGTGCCATAGAAGAACGCTACCAAAGCCGGTGGAATGTGAACTTTCTTGCGAACTAGTGTTGGTGTTTGAAACGAGACGTGGTGGCTACTCAGTACAGGAGATAGTCACTAAAAACGCCCTTTGTCCATGATTAGCTTTTATGTAATGTACAATCCTTATCTTCTGAAGTTTTTGGATAGAATACATGCTTTTTGTAAAGCACTAAACCCAACATTAAAGGTAATAAAAGCACTAAAGGGCGTTAATAACAGTTCTTTTACAACCTCGTATCTCAAAGACGTGACTTGATTGGGCAAAATGAGTATGATTTTTGGATTTTGTACAGCAAACTACCTTAGAATCAGCTATCAAATGCTTGGCATCTAAAACTTTGCAGGCCAGTGTTATAATATCCTTCTTTAATACTTTCTTCACACTAATTAAATGGAACTTTTAGGTTGGGTTAAGTAAACTTACCAAGCCATGATACATAAAGCAACTATTGAAGAAAGATGTTATAATAGCTCTCAATCACTCGCTTATATTAAAGTCTAATATAAAGAACTTCTTGGATAGGAAAACACATTCAGAGTATAAAAGAGTTGCATCTGGAATGACATTTCCTTTTCAAAAATGTATAGTTCGTATTGCTTTCATTGATAAGTCTGCTCTGACAAAAAAAACCCCAAACAATTCAATAACTTTCATATTTTTGAAAAACAAATTCAACTGTGCAACAAAAAATGATTAACAATATTTAGTTTACACCTTTAATCTAAGCAAGCAAAAAATAGCTAAGTATACAAAGACGAGAACAAAATTGTATTTCAAAGTCAAGGTCAGAGTGAAATTGAGTTTGTAATTGTCTTCTTGGGTTTGTGTGTGTGTGTGTGTGTGTGTGCGCGCGCGTGTGTTATCAACAAATTTGAGGTTAAAAATGATGTCGTCGGTAATCCTGTTGTCATTATCGTTGCTGTGAACAATGTTATTGTTAAGTTACCAGGTTATATTGGCAAATCGGTTACCTGCAACCTATTTGTTTTGCTGCTCCTCAGCAAGAGATCCCTTGCTTTCTCAAGGTCTACGTTTAAACAACCTTGCACATTAAATGTATTTTACCTAGCTAGTTGCTGTCCCAACATTATAAGAAGAAGCTGGTCATCCCCATGGATATTTTACTTCCATACCTACAATTTTCTCCAAAGTTTTCAATTATTAAAGTATTGGTCTTGACATGAGCTGAAAAAAGTGCTTAAAGCATAAACTAACTCTTACAAAGTGCGGGAAAAAATTGTTTTCGGCTACAATAACGACGTTTCAATGGTTGCTTTTTTGTATTTCAAAAATCTGTTAATCAAGGTGTGCAAAAAAAATCTATAAAGATATTGAAGGATGAAACAACAGATAAATCATTTGTTTGAAGTGAAACATATTCAAAAATACGTATAGTATTTAGAATCAACTTTTTTTCTTTTTTTTTAACGTCATTTCCCCCCAGCTATTGAGGCTCAGACGGTGACCTTCAGAGGGACTTTGATTTGGCAGTGAGGAATTTCTTGGCCGGATGCTTTTCCTGACGCAAACCAATGGCTTTTTTTGTCTTTGTAAAGTTCCAAATTCTCCTCGACAGCTCGGGGAATCGAACCCGGAACTCCTGGTTACTATGCATTTGCATTAACCATTAAGCCACGGCTTCTCTGTATTTAGAAACAATCATGGAGAATAAATATGCCATTCAAAATGCAGCAACTGGCCCTTGATCTGTAAATTTCCCATGACTGCTAAATAATTTACTGAACCCCCACCACCACCACACACACACACACACTACCTTTCTTTCTCTTTGGATTTAAAAAATCTTTGTTACAACTCACAACTCTGCCTCTTATTCTTATCACAAAACTGCTGTTGTTAATTGTGATAACATATTAATTAAACTTGATAACATATTACTTGTAAAGTGTGTGTTTTCTCTCAGCATACCCTTAATGAAAACGCAGTTGGTAAGCCGCCATTGTGGAAGTGTTTATGATCGCTAATTTTGTTGCGGGGGCTGATTAAACAGATGTCTCTCAACTTCATTAAAAAGAGCGGCTTTCATTTTCTGATGTTTGAAATTAAACTCAGTTAAATAAAAGATTTTTAAATCAAAATTTACTTCTATCTAGCCAAATGGTGTTGTTTGAATAAACTTCTACTGCAGTTTTATTAATAAGTAATTATGTTATGTACAGATGAGATGTGAAAAAACAAGTCAAGGTACCACCTTTCAAGGTTTAACCCAATAACTCCTTTTTATTCTACAGAAAAGAATATTATATAATAGACTTAGCTTATTTAATAAATATAACTTAATCATATGTTAGAAAGCGAACCTTAAAGGGTACCTTTGTTTGTTGACAAATTAAACTTAAGAAAAATGACAATGAATGAAGTTTAACCTCCTTCCTTTTTTCCTTTTATAATTTGAATCAACTTTTTAAAGTCTGCAGATTATGTAACATAAATCAACATTTGTTGTTAGTTGTCTCTGTCTAAACCAATAAGTAGCTCCCATTTTTCTTCACATTAATCATACAGTCGGTAGACATTTTGTCGAATACAACTTATTTTGAACTCTAGTTATTCCAAACTTCTGCTATTCAAAAAATAATTATAAATTAATTCAAATCCTCTGACTTTGCATGCAAATGGTGGTGGATGTGCTTAGTTGAAATTTTGTGAATTCGGTTATGCTTGTCATGTCTGATGACGGAATACTGCTTTGCTAGGTTTGCCTGCAGATAAAAGCTGGGGTAGAAAGTGTCTCTCTTTTTCAGTTTAGCATACCACCGCAAGTTCAACCCTGCACCTTCCCGTGGTGCACCGTGTTACTGACTTCCGTGAAGAGGTCCTACTGAAGCAGGGTGGGGATCATACTGGGCGATGAAAAGAAAAATCTGAGTGTGAAGCGGAGATCAGACCGGATCATTTGGATGAGGGTAGACTTAGAAAGTGAGATTGTAAAGATTATGAGCGTGTATGCACCTCAGTCGGGATGTAGCATAGGAAAAGGAGGTGCTAGGAGGTCCTAGGAAAAGTTCTTTTCCTAGCACAGGAAAAGGAGAAGTTCTGGAAAGAACTAGATGAGGAAGNTATTATATTATTATATTATATTATTATTATATTATTATATATTATTATATATATTATTATATATTATTATATATTATTATATATTATATTATTATATTATATATTTAATGTCCTATACACTCGTGTCATCGAGAAGGGAAGGGAGAAAATAGATCACTATCAGAATTTGAAGTGGAAAAATAAAACGATCTGGAACTGTATATATGTCCAAGTGATTCCGATAATCATAGGTGCGTTAGGAACCACATCGAAGGGTTTTTAAAACTGGCTTAATAGAATAAGCCCAAAGATCTACGTCAGTACCCTACAAAAGGCTTGCTTGCTTGGAACTGCTCGAACTTTGCGATATGTGTTGAACATCTAAGGTCGCTGGTTGGGACTTGAAATTCAGCCTCAAACTCCAGTTATACCAACAAAAACTGTGCAAGTAAATAAATAAATAATAATAATAATAATAATAATAATAGTAGTAGTAGTAGTAGTAGTAGTAGTAGTAGTAGAAGTAGTAGTAGCAGCAGCAGTAGTAGTAGTAGTAGAAGTAGCAGTAGTAGTAGTAGTAGTAGTAGTAGTAGTAGTAGTAGTAGTAGTAGTGGTGGTGGTGGTGGTAGTAGTAGTAACAGATGCAGTTTAATGTCCTGGATACTGACATTAAACTGCATCCGGTTGTGGAGTTTCGACGTTGGAGAATGAGGTTACCCTTTGCCACAACTACCTCCAGGTCACCCTTGGGCAAGGTGTAGCACCTGTTAGCCTACCCCGAGACCATTGAAGCTCCGGGTTGGCGTCGGGCGGGGTTAAGTCTGTCTCATGGGTAGTGAGGACTCTTTAGCTTTGGTCGGCAACCTCCCTAGTAATGGTGTCACGAAAAAAGTACTGGTGTTTGTTGCACTTGAAATCAACTTCTCAATTATTTGATGAAAATGAATTCAGAAACAGAAGAAGATAACTGCATAAACGGTACTGGAGCAAGAAATGGCGAAGGGGTCGTGCCCGTCAGGAATGCTGTGGAACAGCAGACAGCATCCGGTCGTCATCAAGCTACTGCTAGACAAACATGGAATAGAGAGGTAAATAGGCTTGTCATGCATTGTTATTACAAAAGTAACCCAACGAAAAGGGGGTACAGGAAAAGAATGCTACAAACATGTTTGAATGTTGGTGTATTTGAGGCTACAGAACAATGACTGGCAGATCAAGCGAGGGCTATCAAGACAAATCAATGGTTATCGGAGTTAGAACTTGAAGAAATTAAATCTAGATTTAATGACATGGAGTCTGAAAGAGAAAGACAAATAGAAAGAGACTTTCTTCCTAGCGAGAGTGACAACCTACACTCTAGGAGCCAGAATGAAAGAAGAAGCTTAGAAATATCGGCAGAAATCGACGAAGAGTCACGAAAAATACTTCAGGATGTGATGGGCAAATACAATGGAACCGAAGATTTAATGCCAATGAATTTGAGAAATGTAAACAGAAACAACCTAAAAGAGAAAGTGAAGAAGGTTAATAGCGCATTACAATATATCCATACAGACGATATAACTGAGACAAATAGATTGATTCTAGCAGCTGCAGTTGTTGTACAAGAGAAACTGGGAGTTAAACGAAAGGAGAAGAAGCAAAAAGAGTTATGGTGGAAGAAAAGATTATGTGATCAAGTAACGTCATTGAGAAAAGACCTCAGTAGAATTGACAGGATTAAACAAGAAAAATTGAAAAATCAACAACAAGCAACAAGGCTGGAGAAGAAGTACAACATCTCAAAAANAAGAGAAGAAAAGGAGAGGAAAGAGAGAGAGAGAGAGAGAGAGAGAGAGAGAGAGAGAGAGAGAGAGAGAGAGAGAGAGAGAGAGTGAGAGAGCTGGCTCAAGATATGTTAGGTATGACATCAGGAAAGTGCAAACCTGGAAAGGAGACATGGGAGTGGAGCGAGGAAGTACAGAAGTGGAACATGAGAAAGAAGGCTGCGAAGAAAGCAATGGATAGGGAAAACACAGACCAGAACAAGTAGGCCTGTAAGGCGGCAAAGAAGATCCTAAAAGAAATGTGGCTATTGCTAAGGCTAAAGCATACCAACAGCTTTACAAAGCTTTTGATCCAAGGTCCTAAAAATCATAACTCCTTTAAATTTACCCATCCATTCCTCTCAAAATATTTGACTTAAAGATTTTACTGAAACCTTGAAAATTATTTGACTCAAACAGCATGACTTCGATTATAAGATACACTGCAGGTATCTTAGCGTGGCGAGTAAATGAATTAAAAGAACTAGATCGTAAAACACGCACGTTGCTAACAATGCATAATGCATTCCACACAAGAGGTGATGTAGACCGCCTATGTAGAGCAGGAGGTAGAGGCTTGATCAGTGTGGAAGATTGCGTTCATATTGAGAAAAACTGCCTGTATGAGTATGTCCATAACAGTCATAAGCTATGCTTAAAGAAATACAGAGAGAACCGATTATTGACCCAGGAGTAGATGAAGAAACCACCATGGAAAAGCGGAAAAACAACTTGAAAGAGAAAAAGCTACATAGTGTGTTTTTCGATAATACCCAATTTAGGGACGCTATGAGCTGGGACTAGTTAAAGAAAGGAGACCTGAAAAGCCACCGAGGGTACCATAATGGCAGCCCAAGAACAGGCGCTTAGAACAAGATCAATAAGGTATCGAATCGACAAGGAAGATATTTCTGTGAATTGTAGAATCTGCACCGAGCTTGAAGAAACCGTTTCTCATATTGTCACAGAGTGCAAAAACCTTGGACAAAAACAGTACAAACAGTGGCAACATGACAAAATTGCTCAAGAAATTCATTGGCAGATATGCAAAAATTATAATCTTGAGCATGCTGAGAAGTGGTATGATCACCGATTAGAAATGGTTGTCGAGAATGAGAAGATTAAGGTACTGAGGAACATGAAAGTACAAACTGACAACGTATTCGAACATTCAAAACCAGATATAGTCGTGTTAGAAACAGAATCAAGGAATTGTAAGGTTATAGATGTCGCATGTCCTATTAGTAGTAGTTTCGCATGGCTTTGTTGTTTATATTTCCACTCCAGTTCTTTTGAGCCATTTACTTTACTTTAAATGTCCTATTATATTATATTATATTATATTATTATATTATATTATTATTATATTATTATTATATTATTATATATATTATTATATATTATTATATATTATTATATATTATATTATTATATTATATATTTAATGTCCTATACACTCGTGTCATCGAGAAGGGAAGGGAGAAAATAGATCACTATCAGAATTTGAAGTGGAAAAATAAAACGATCTGGAACTGTATATATGTCCAAGTGATTCCGATAATCATAGGTGCGTTAGGAACCACATCGAAGGGTTTTTAAAACTGGCTTAATAGAATAAGCCCAAAGATCTACTTCAGTACCCTACAAAAGGCTTGCTTGCTTGGAACTGCTCGAACTTTGCGATATGTGTTGAACATCTAAGGTCGCTGGTTGGGACTTGAAATTCAGCCTCAAACTCCAGTTATACCAACAAAAACTGTGCAAGTAAATAAATAAATAATAATAATAATAATAATAATAGTAGTAGTAGTAGTAGTAGTAGTAGTAGTAGAAGTAGTAGTAGCAGCAGCAGTAGTAGTAGTAGTAGAAGTAGCAGTAGTAGTAGTAGTAGTAGTAGTAGTAGTAGTAGTAGTAGTAGTAGTGGTGGTGGTGGTGGTAGTAGTAGTAACAGATGCAGTTTAATGTCCTGGATACTGACATTAAACTGCATCCGGTTGTGGAGTTTCGACGTTGGAGAATGAGGTTACCCTTTGCCACAACTACCTCCAGGTCACCCTTGGGCAAGGTGTAGCACCTGTTAGCCTACCCCGAGACCATTGAAGCTCCGGGTTGGCGTCGGGCGGGGTTAAGTCTGTCTCATGGGTAGTGAGGACTCTTTAGCTTTGGTCGGCAACCTCCCTAGTAATGGTGTCACGAAAAAAGTACTGGTGTTTGTTGCACTTGAAATCAACTTCTCAATTATTTGATGAAAATGAATTCAGAAACAGAAGAAGATAACTGCATAAACGGTACTGGAGCAAGAAATGGCGAAGGGGTCGTGCCCGTCAGGAATGCTGTGGAACAGCAGACCGCATCCGGTCGTCATCAAGCTACTGCTAGACAAACATGGAATAGAGAGGTAAATAGGCTTGTCATGCATTGTTATTACAAAAGTAACCCAACGAAAAGGGGGTACAGGAAAAGAATGCTACAAACATG